>PVHT021183634.1:33856208-33909737 GCA_004024745.2 Catagonus wagneri | reverse complement strand
TTTTAATAAAAAATAAAACTCCTAAAAAAAGGAACACAGGAAAAAATAAAATAAAATAAATAACACAGGAGAAAATCGTGATGACTTTGGGATTAGCAAAGACTGTTTTACATAAAATGTGAAAGGCATGATTCAATGAAAGAAAAAAATGATAAACTGGTCAGACTTCATTAAAATTAAAAACTTCTGCTCTGTGAAAGACACTGCAAAGAGAATGAGAAAAGACTAAGAAAATATTTGCAAAAGACATATCCAGAAACATTCCGTTACCCAAAATATACAAAGAACTTTAAAAATTTGACAATAAGAAAACAGCTCATTTTTAACTTTTATTCTTTTTAGGACCACAGCTGCAGCATATGGAAGTTCCCAGGCTAGAGGCTGAACTGGAGCTGCAGCTGCTGGCCTATACCACAGCCACAGCAACACCAAATCCGAGCCACATCTGCAACCTACACTTCAGCTCAGAGCAACGCCAGATCCATAACCCACCGAGTGGGGTTCAGGATCAAACCCACATCCTCATGGATACTAGCTGGGTTTGTAACCCACTGAGCTACAACAGGAACTCCATTATTTTTATTATCATTTTATTTTATTTTATGCATCTTTTGCCTTTTTAGGACCACACCCAAGGTATATGGAGGTTCCCAGGATAGGGGTCTAATCAGAGCTACAGCTGCTGGCCTACACCACAGCCACAGCAATGCCAGATCTGAGCCACGTCTGCGACCTACACCACAGCTCATAGCAATGCCGGATCCTTAACCCACTAAGTAAGGCCAGGGATCAAACCTGCAACCTCATAGTTCCTAGTCAGATTCATTTCCACTGCACCATGATGGGAACTCCTATTTTTTAATTTTCTTGACTGTGCCCACAGAATGCAAAAGTTCCTAGGCCAGGGACGAAACCCGTGCCACAACAGTGATCAGAGCCACAGTAGTGACAATGCTGGATACGTAACCCGCTGCACCACCAAGGAACTCCAACAACTCAATTTTTTTTAATGGGCAAAGATCTGAACAGATACCTCGCCAAGAAAAGATAGACAGATGGCAAGTGACATCATACATTATCAGTGAATTGTAAATTAAGACAACAATGAGATACCACCACACACCTATTAGAATAGTGAAATTTTAAAACGCCGACAATACCAAATACTAGCAACGTGTAGAGCAATAAGAGCTCTCATTCTGAGCTGGTGAGAATGTGAAATGGTACAGCCACTTTGAAAGATAGTTTTGTAGTTTCTTAGAAAACTAACATACTCGGGGAGTTCCCATCATGGCGCAGAGGAAACGAATCTGACTAGGAACCATGAAGTTGCGGGTTCAATCCCTGGCCTCGCTCAGTGGGTTAAGGATGTGGCGTTGCCATGTGCTGTGGTGTAGGTCACCGACACGGCTTGGATCTCACACGTTGCTGTGGCTGTGGTGTAGGCCAGCAGATGTAGCTCCAATCAGACCCCTAGCCTGGGAACCTCCATATGCTGCAGGTGCAGCCATAAAAAGACAAAACAACAAAGACAACCAAAAAAAAAAAAAAAAAGGAAAGAAAGAAAGAAAAGAAAAGAAAACTAACACACTCTTACTACATGACCCAGCAATCATGCTCCTTGGTGTTTACCTACATGAGTTGAAAACTTATGTCCACATTAAAACCTGTACACAAATATTTATGGCAACTTTATTCATAATTGCCAAAACTTGGAAGCAACCAAGTGTCCTTTACTAGGTGAATGGATAAACTGTAGCACCTTCGCACAAGGAAATACTATTCAGAAGAAAATATGAGCCATTAGGCCATGAAAAGATATGGAAGAACCTTAAATTCTGGAAAAGGTAAAACTATGGAGACAGTAAAAAGATAGTGCCAGTAAAAAGATAATTGCCAGGGGTTTGGGGAAGAAGGCATGAACAGGTTGGAGCACGGGGATTTTTAGGGTATCTATTCTGTACTATAATGATGGATACTTGTCCTATTACATTTGGGAAAAACCCATAGGATGTAAACACAAAGTGTGACCCTTCATGTATGGACTTGGTTGATAATGATATGTCAATATTGGTTCATAAATTGTAACAAACGTACCACTCTGGCCATGAATGTAGATGGTGGGGGAGTTTGAGAGGGTGGGTACATGAAGTAGGCAGGAACTAACTCTCTGTATGTTCCACTTAATTTGCTGTGAACCTAAAATGGCTCCAAAAAATAAAACCAAGTAGTCCTACAATCAAATATATTTAATTAAGTGTTGAATGTGTTTCTACAAAGGAAACAACAAATCGAGAAGATGTGAATAGCAAATTCTGTCAAACATTCAAGAAAAAAATAATTCTAATAGAAAATAAGGACTATTCCCCAATTATTATTTTTTTGGACATACCTGTGCCCTGTGTGTACACTGTCCATGGCTGCGGCAAAGCCAGATCCTTAATCCACTGATCCACTGTTCCAGGCCAGAGATGGAACCTGCAGCATGGCTGCAGAGACAATGCTGAATCCTTAACCCACAGCGCCACATCAGGAACTCCCCCAATTATTTTATTATTATATCATAACTGGATACGAAGACTTGAAATAACATTAAAGAAAGGATAATTCAGATCAGCTTTATAGATGAGCTAGATGCAACACTTTCAAACTAAATATTAGCAAACCAAATTCAGCAATATATAAAAATAACACATTACGTTCCAGTTAAGGATGTTTAGCATTTTTAAAAATCAGAATAATATTAACATATTAAAGAGGATAGTTATCTCAACAGATGGAGGAAAAACATTTGAAAAATCAATATCCTGAAATATTAGAAAAAGAATACCAAAATATTTTACCTTAAAATAGCACCCCAAAAAATCAAATACCTGGAAATAAATCTAACCAACGAGGTGAAAGACTTATATGCAGAGAACTGTAAACTATTAATCAAGGAGATCAAAGAAGATACAAAGAAATGGAAAGATATCCCATGCTCATGGGCCGGAAAAATCAATATTGTAAAAATGGCGATACTACCCAAAGCAATCTACAGATTCAATGCAATCCCTATCAAATTACCCATGACATTCTTCACAGAACTAGAACACACAATCCAAAAATTTATATGGAACTACAAAAGACCCAGAATTGCCAAAGCAATCCTGAGGAACTAAAACCAAGCAGTAGGCATAACTCTCCTAGACTTCAGGCAATATTACAGGGCCACAGTAATCAAGATAGTGCGGTACTGGTACCAAAACAGACATACGGACAAACGGAACAGAACAGAGACCCCAGAAAT
Source organism: Catagonus wagneri (assembly GCA_004024745.2). NCBI lineage: Eukaryota > Metazoa > Chordata > Mammalia > Artiodactyla > Tayassuidae > Catagonus > Catagonus wagneri. The sequence continues at coordinate 33,906,448 of PVHT021183634.1, read as the reverse complement.
AAACCCAGACACCTACGGCCCATTGATCTTTGACAAAGGAGGCAAGAACTTAAAATGGGAAAAAGAAAGTCTTTTCAGTAAGCATTGCTGGGAAACTTGGACAGCTGCATGCAAATCGATGAAACTAGAACACACTCTCACACCATGCACAAAAATAAACTCTAAATGGCTTAAGGACTTAAATATAAGACAAGACACCATTAAACTCCTGGAAGAAAACATTGGCAAGACATTCTCTGACATCAACCTTACAAATGTTTTCTCAGGTCAGTCTCCCAAAGCAACAGCAGTTGAAGCAAAGATAAACCAATGGGACCTAATCAAGCTGACAAGCTTTTGCACAGCAAAGGAAACCAAAAAGAAAACTAAAAGGCAGCTTACAGAATGGGAGAAAATTGTTTCAAATGATGCAACTGACAAGGGCTTAATCTCTAAAATATACAAATAACTGATGCAGCTCAACTGCAAAAAAGCCAACAACCCAGTTGAAAAATGGGCAAAGGACCTGAATAGACATTTCTCCAAAGAAGATATACTGATGGCCAACAAGCACATGAAAAAATGCTCAACATCACTGATTATTAGAGAAATGCAAATCAAAACTACCATGAGATACCACCTCACACCAGTCAGAATAGCCATCATTAGTAAGTCCACAAACAACAATTGCTGGAGGGGGTGTGGAGAAAAGGGAACCCTCCTGAACTGTTGGTGGGAATGTAAGCTGGTACAACCACTAAGGAAAACAGTATGGAGGTACCTTAGAAAACTATACATAGAACTACCGTATGACCCAGCAATCCCACTCTTGGGCATATAGCCAGACAAAAATTTCCTTGAAAAAGACACTTGCACACGCATGTTCACTGCAGCTATTCACAATAGCCAAGACATGGAAACAACCCAAATGTCCATTGACAGATGATTGTATTAGCAAGATGTGGTATATATACACAATGGAATACTATTCAGCCATAAAAAAGGATAAAATAATGTCATTCGCAGCAACATGGATGAAATTAGAGACCCTCATACTGAGTGAAGTAAGTCAGAAGGAGAAAGACAGATGCCTTATGAAATCTCTTATAACTAGAGTCTAATATACTGCACAAACGAACCTCTCAAGAGAAAAGAAAATCATGAACTTGGGGAACAGCCTTGTGGTTGCCAAGGGGGTGGGGGAAGGGGTGGGAGGGAATGGGGTTAACTAGTGCTTCGGTGATGGAAAAGCAAGGAGATCCACCTGTATAGTATAGGGAACTATGTCTAATCACATGGGACAAATCCATATATGTACACGTAACCAGGTCACCATGAGGTGCAGTTGGAAAATTTGACAGAAATCTGTAAACCAGCTATAATGCAAAAATTAAAAAAATAATAAATAAAAAATAAAAATAAAAGCTGAATAATAAAAAAAGAAAATAATAAAAAAATAAAAGCTGAATAATAAAAAAAAAGAAAAATCAATATCCAACTTAGGACAAAATCTAGGCATAGAGGGAAACTTCTTAACCCAATAAGTGTACCCAAAAAAAGTACAGCAAAATATAATATTTAACTGTGAAAATTAAGACATTCTTTTAAGATAGAAATCAAGATGAGGATGTCATTCATCACTGTATTGAAAACAATGGCAAAAAAAAGAAAAAACTACATACATATATTAGAAAAGAAGAAATAAAAGTGTCACTACCCACAGATTATATGATTTTCTACATTGAAAACTCAAAGAAATTTAGAATAAATTATTAGATTTTTAGAGTTGAACCAGTTACTGGATATAAAATCAATGTTAAAAAATAATCAGTTGTATTTGTAACCATCAGCAACAAACCAATAGATAAATGCAGTTTAAGAACAGCTAACATTTCTTTTTTAAATTTTTTTTATTTTTTAAGATTTTTATTTTTTCTATTATAGTTGATTTACAATGTTCTGTCAATTTCTGCTGTACAGCAAAGTGACCCAGTCATACATATCTATACATTCTTTTTCTCACATTATCCTCCATCATGTTCCATCACAAGTGATTGGATATAGTTTCCTGTGCAGTACAGCAGGATCTCATTGCTTATCCTCTCCAAATGCAACAGCTTGCATCTACTAACCCTAAATTCCCAGTACATCCCACTCCCTCCCCCTCCTCCTTGACAACCACAAGTTTGTTCTCCGAGTCCATGAGTTTGTTTCTTTTCTGTAGATACGTTCATTTGCGCCATATATTAGATTCCAGATATGTGATATCATATGGTATTTGTCTTTCTCTTTCTGACTACTTCACTTAGTATGAGAGTCTCTAGTTCCATCCATGTTGCTGCAAATGGCATTATTTTGTTCTTTTTTTATGGCTGAGTAGTATTCCATTGTGTATATGTACCACATCTTCTTAATCCATTCATCTGTCGATGGACATTTATGTTGTTTCTGTGTCTTGGCTATTGCAAATAGTGCTTCAATGAACATGCGGATGCATGTGTCTTTTTCAGTAAAAGTTTTGTCCAGATACATGCTCAGTAGTGGGATTGCTGGGTCATATGGTAGAAGAAGAGCTAACATTTCTTAAGTTAGAGAAAGACAAACAGTGTATGATCTCACCTATATGTGGGATCTAAAAAAGCAAAACTCATAGAACCAGAGAATAGATTGGTGGTTGCCAGGGGTGCTGGGGAGTAGGGAGAATGAGGAGATATTGGTCAAAGGATACAAACTCCCAGTTGTAAGAAGATTAAGTTCTGGCAAATCTATTGCACAGCATGGTGACTATGTTAACAACACTATGTTTTATACTTAAAAGATGCTAAGAGAGTAAACCTTAAATGTTCTCACCACCCCCACCACAACAACAAAAAAATGGAAATTATGTGGTGAAGGTTATGTTAAATCTTTCTTGTGCTAAACATTTTGCAACATACATGTGTATCAAATCATCACATTATACATCTTAAATTAACACTGTGTTATATGTCAATTATATCTCAATAAATCTGAGAGGGAAAAAAAGAATGACTAACCTTTCCAATTTTATTTTAAAAAGACAATTTACTAAAAATAATTTTAATAAATGTGTAAGATCTTGATGAAGAAAAATAGAAAATATTATCAATGGACATCAAATGGACATCAAGGAAAACCTAAATGAAAATGTTAAGTAAAACATGTTCACAAATTAGAAGGCTTAATAGCACATAAACCTTTAGCCTTAATCACCAATGGATGGGATATACAGAAGACAGAGAAACATGCTAAACTACACTGTAAAAATAGCATACGAAACATGGAAAACTTTATTTGTTGGAGTTTCTTCAACAAATAAATTCCAAGGAAAAAATTAAACATGGAGTGGAAATTTATATATTAAATGAGACTGAAGACCAATCAAAACCAATCCCGAGGGTTATTACCACAATTTTTTTAAATGTTTAAATCCCAAACAAGATGTAACAATTTAAAAATTACTCAAGGAAAGTAAGGAAGTTTCTATTGGGCCTTTAAATGCCATCAAGCAGCTGAATCCACACTTTCCAGTGCTAAAGGTCAGTCTTCTAAACAGGAAACTCCCTGGGAGAGGGGTCAATGGCAACTGTATTGTGGGGAGTATCTGACTAAGTTTAGATCATTTTTCTTACTGTGGCTAGTGATGGTTCAGATGTTTTCAGTTAAAAGTCATTTTAATCCCTTCAAAAGACTCTCCATGCCCTCTTCCCCTGCAGTAGGGAATATGGGAGTACATACGGATATGCAGAGGCATAGCAGAGCCATCACTTAGGCTCAGCAACCTTGGGCTGTGGCAGCCTCTATGTGCATAAAAAATAAACCTGGGTTAGTTTAGGCCACTGAAATGTGTTGTATGCAACTTATTTGAACACACCTACCAACGGCATATTAGTTCATAATTGGTAAAGTTAATCTTATAATTAAACTTGATACTGTCCAGATTTTAAGAAAAAGTTCTTAGTGACTATATGTATATATATATATGACTAATGCTCTTCTTGATTATACAGCTTTCTCAGCCTTAAATATTCAAACATTTAAAGGAGTGCTAGCATGTAAATAAAAGTATTCCTTCTCTTTAGGAAGGATGAGAACTACCTATACATTTGCAAGTTTGTTCTCAAATTGTGTATTTAAAAATCTATGATTTCTCAATACCTGGACATAATAAATCCCCATTCTAGAAAAAAAATTAAATTACATTTATGAGATAATCAGAAATTTGAAACTTCATTTTTAGCAAGCCATCAAGTTGCCCTTGATAACATTAAGGAATTACTGTGTGTTTTGTTTTGTTTTGTTTTGTGTTCAACAATGACATTGAGGTTTATTTTAGAAAGATATACTGAATTACTTACAGATGAATTTATATGATGTCTGAGATTTGTTCTGAAATGATATGATAATAGGGGAAGATGGAGATACAGATGGGACAGAAGTAAACAGGACTGATGGTTGTTGGAGCATCAGTACCTTTATGATGAGTACCTGAGAGTATGTTTGTTTCTGTATATGTTCAAAATTTTGAACACTAGATTAAACATATATCAAACATATATTAAATTTCCCTAATTTATTTACACACCCAATACAATCCTAATCAAAATCTCAGGAGACTGATTAAGTAAATGTAACACATATATGTTTATAAAATACTTGACAGCCTTTAAAATGACGCTCTTGAAAAATATTCAAGTACTTCGAAGATTGTTTGTACATGTTGTTACAAGGCAGATTATTCAGCATTTATGTAGTAAATGGCCATTTATGTAAAAAATAGACTAACTATGGACAAGAACTGAGATAAGAGGTGTATGCAGAAGGTTAAATTATCAGAGAGGTTAATTCAGGTGAGTAATTCTTAATCTTCACTATGCATCAGAATCACCTATAAGGACTTAAAAATATGCGGATGCCCAGGTCCCACACTAAAAGTTTCCATTGCACCTGGTCTGAGATAGGACGAGGCATCAAAAGATTTTAAGACCTGACCAAGTGGTTCTAATATGCATGACTGAAAACCAATGATCTAGATTTACAAAGAGAAGCACAGACAGATGGAGGAAGGATAGATAGATAATTCATAGACAGATTTTTGATTGACAGATGATTACAGACAGATGATAGGTAGGTTAGATAGATAGCAGATCTGAAAGTCTGAAGGAAGGGTAGAAGAAGGACGGAAAGGGAAGGAGAGAAGAAAGGAGGGTATCTGGAATGACACAGCGGATCAGAAATGAGCCACAACTCAAGTTCTAAATGAACAAAGAAAAGAATGAAAAAAAGTGAAAACAGAAAAATCAATAAAATAAAAAGTGAATGTGTCTAGCTAATACAATGAAAATTGAGTTGTCTATTCTTTTACTTAAAATATTTATTTAGAATCCATACCCTCTACTCACTTTACAAGGATATCTGTGCTATCTTAAAAGTTAAAGAATGAGGAATGACAGCTTAATGAGTAAGCAGTTTCTTTTTTTATTATTTTTTATTTTTTTTTTAGCTTTTGTCTTTTTAGGGCAGAATCTGTGGCATATGGAGGTTCCCAGGCTAGGGGTCTAATTGGAGCTACAGCTGCCAGCCTACATCACAGCCACAGCAATGCCAGATCCGAGTTGTGTCTGCAACCTACATCACAGCCCATGGCAACACCGGATCCTTAACCCACTAAGCGAGGCCAGGGATTGAACCCGCAACCTCATGGTTCCTAGTCGGATTTGTTTTGGCTGCGCCATGACGGGAACTCCATTAAGTAAGCAGTTTCCTTTGGGGTTGATAAAAATGTTCTGTAATTAGATAGTGGCAATGGTTGTACAGCACAGTAAATGTACTAAATGCCACTAGTGGTAAATTTTAGTTCACCAGAATAAAAAATGCATTAAAGAAAGACTGATTGAAGGCTAAGATGAGAAGCAATTAAAAGGAGCAGAGGATGTTACCAGGCAATTGGGATGAGTTAATTATCGCCTCCAGTACTAAATTTGTTCCAAGTCTCCTAGAAATTAAGGCAAAAGAAGAAATCTGGCAGGTTATCAGGTTATTTGTACATATTAAGGGCTCTTGGTATCTCGGGAGTTATCCCTTGTTTCATTTTGCCCCCTTGCTGTATCACAGGCCCAGCGGGTGCAGGAGTGAAAGTGGGAGTCCTCTAGAACGTTAGAATTGGCTAAGAAAGGAGGATTTGCCTTGGCTGAGAGAGGCAAGTCAGAGCTCAGCTCCTTCCCCACTGGAGTGCAGGGCATTTGCTCAGAGCCTGTCATCAAACTGCTCCCAAGAATAGCAACTCCTGCCACTGCATGGCCTCGGCCTCGGCTGGTGGGTCTGAATGGTTGTTTGTTCAGCCTGAGCCAGGCAGAATCAGCCCTGACAGTGATGGCCCAGTCGGTATTATGTAAGGAGACCCAGCTTACCTGCCCCGTAGACAGACAAAGCGGATGATTTGACAGGCAAAACAGAGCCAGCCTCTTCACTCCCAGGCAGCCAAGGGGCTATTCAAAGCCAGGACCTGGAAGATTTTCATGAGGTGCTGACATACGAGGCCGGAATGCAGCAGGAACAAGGCAGAACTGACACCCCGTGCAGTCAGGCATGGCAGGTGTCTCCGGCAACCAAACTGGGCCTTCAGGAGCTTTGACTAGGCCCCACCTCATTATTCTGCAACTGAGGAAAACTGTCCAGGCCTCTGTCGTGGAACAGGAGGCTCGGCTGCAGAGAGCCAGGAGTACTTGCTCCTTGGTTACTGGCCATGCTGCCCACATCAGGGGCTGGTAGAGGCATCAAAGGAACAGGTATTGAGTGCCCACCACAGGCCAAGCACTGCCTAGGGGCTCCACCCTCAGGCACTGATTTCACCCTCACAGGTAAGTACCTGTTATCTCTATTTTGCACATGAGAAAACAATCTCCACGAGAGGAATCTACCCAAAATTACACATCTGGAAAATGGCAGACCTGGAATTTGAACCCAGGTCTCCTCAGCACCCAAAGCATGCTCTTTTTATGTAAACTGAGCCAGTTCACAAGACCCACAGGCCCTGGAATCACACCCTGTTTTCAATCAAAGTGGCTTTGACACTTTCTAGCTCTATGACCCTGGTCACAACCCTTCCCTTCTTGGGGCCTCAGCGTCCCCATCTGTAGCATGAGGGGCTTGTGAACATTGAATGGGACCCACTGATGAGGATGCTTGTTTGTTTGCTGGCGGTGGGTCAGCATTGCTGAGGTTCATCACACCTTTTGACTGTTCTCAAAACCAACCCCAGCCCCAAATGGGGTTGCCATGTCTATATAGATAACATTTTCTCTGATCCCTTCTCAGGAATCTGAAAGAATATTCTCTGCTCAGTGTCATGAGCAACGTGAGAGCAGAACTGCACCCAACCTGCCTACTCACAAAATTGTCAGCACAGAGCCCAACATTAGGGACTCAATAAATGCTACTGAATGAATGAAAACATGAATGGTTTGCCATGAGACATATCACATGTTGTGATGAAAAGAGCTGGGCATCAGAACACCTTGGTTCTAGCTTCACCACTAACTCACTATGTGGCTTTGGGCCATTCACTGGCCCCTTCTGGACCTCAGTGACCCCATTTATCAAGTAAATTAGGTACTCTCTAGCAGCCTGTGCCAGCTCTGATTTCATAGGGTTAAGAGGAAAGAAAGATCACACTTTCTGTGGTGATTTCCCGCCCTCCATAAAAAGCTAAAGCTATATCATAGTCAGGAATACACTCTAAATAAATGGCAGATCTTCAACCTCCATTCATTCAGAAACAGACAAGCAACATTCCCTTTTTTTTTTCTTTTTTTTTTAGAGCCACACCTGCGGCATATGGATGTTCCCAGGCTTAGGGTCGAATCGAAGCTGCAGCTGCCAGCCACAGCCACAGCAATGCCAGATCTGAGCTGCATCTGTGACCCATACTGCGCAGCTTATGGCAACACCAGATCCTTAACCTGCTGAGCAAGACCAGGGATAGAACCCTCATTCTCATGGATACTAGTTGGATTCTTAACTGACTGAGCCACAATGGGAACTCCTTTAAAAAAAAAAAAAAAAAAAAAAAACATTCTTAACAATCAGATCCTTCCATTTATGCAACAGAGACTTGCTCATGTAAGCCCAATACCTTATAGTTTGTGAAGCACTTCTCCTCCTTTCTCACATTCACACCTCAGCACAGCCTTATGAAGGAAACGGGACTTTTACTGATTTTCTCTTGGGGGGCATATGGAAGAAAAGCAGTAGAGCGAAGATGTGAAGCCAGAACTGACTCTCGCCCCAAGTTCTGCCTCCTTTCCTCCACACAGCTCACTTGTACACAGGCAGTGAAGAGAAGATTCATTTCAACCAAAACCAGATTTGGAGGGTCACGAGTTTACATCTGGGTGGAAACCTGCCCAGCCCAATGAAGCATTTTAATGTCAAAATCTGGGGCAGAAGGGTGCAGGGCACTGGTACCAGGTGGGCTTGTGAGTCAGCTGTACACACAGAGAGTCAGCTGTACAGGAAGGAAAAGTCCAAGCCCATGCCTAGGCATCATATGCCATCTCGGCGCAACAGCTGGAAGGATGATCTGCATGCAGTCTCTGGACATGGAGATAATGCGATCTGTGATGCCTCACAGATAAACAGCCACTGCCTGTGCCTCCATCTCCACCCCAACCTACCCTACTGTACCCCCCCGCCCAGGCTGTCCTGGTTGTCTCAGCCCTCTTCCTGGGATTCCCTGGAATGTGCCAAGATTCTGCAACCAAAGGGATAAAGCCTGAAACAGCAGTGGAGAGGGGTACTGTCCTAGCAGGCTTCCATTCTGGTTGGGTCTCTGTTCCAGTGCATACACTCTGGTTTATCAAGGAGTTTTGTTGTTGTTGTTTGTTTTTGGCTGTGGAAAGCAGCAGCTTGATGTGGGATCTCAGCTCCCAAAGCAAGGAATGAACCCAGGCCACAGCAGTGCAAGTGCTGAATCCTAACCACTAGACCACCAGGGAACTCCCAGTGCATACATACTGATTGGTCAACACTCCGACTTAGTGGTTTGACATTTTTTTAAAACAGCTTTATAGAAGTATAATAGATATATACACACACACACACACACACACACACACACACACACAACTGCAAAAAAATAGCCCAGTGCTCATGCGTGAGAAAGCATACTTTGCAGACCTATCTTCCGTGGGGTAATAATCTAGGCAACCAGATCTTCCCCTTCCACTTGAAAGCTGAAGAAGGTGAACCTGAAGAGAAGATTGGACTGTCTCACATCCATTGTTGGGCTGCACACTGTAGGCATGCACACTCTGTTCTTGCTCAGTCTCAAGACTAAAGAAAGAGCCCAGACACAGCGACAGAGACACAGTGGTTTACTGGATAAGGGATCACCCCTCCATGGATGTGGGTGGCAGACTGCAGGCACAGAGGGAAGAGGGAGGTTACCAGCTATAAAGGGAATTGACATCTATAGGCTGCTCATGAGTTACCAGGGAAAACGGCAGAGGAGCACTCCCCTCACTGCCCCCTTGATAAACTGTCCTAGTAGAGCTGCTCTGATCCAAAGATTAGAACAATCACTAGCTGGGGCCAGGGGCAAGTACCTAGGCATTTACTGATTGGACTCTATGATCAAGAGGGAAAGTCAGTCATGTGAGTAGGGACTGGCTGAGCAAGAGAGGTACAGAGAGCAAGAGAACAGCCATCTTGGATGGCCTGATCATATACCCATTCACTACTTGGAGCTAAAACTTGAAGCAGCTTCATATCTAAAATTTGTTGTGTCTCAGGGTGTTGAATTACAGGGTGCTGATGGGGCAGAAGACAACTTAAGCGGGGCTGCCAGTGACTCTTCCATTATAAGGCAGGTATCATTCATGGAGGGAGTCAGAACAAAGACCTAGTATCCTTCCGCTGATGGAGGGCTCTCAAGCCTGCTGGAGGTGGGGAGGCAGGGAGATTTTGCAACACAGCTCAGTCTCTAAGGAGAACCCAGGCTATCACCTGAAACCTGAGTGATCAGAGGATCTGTATTCCTCACTGTCCACTAGAATTTACCCAAAGAGGTCGTATGGGCCCTGGAGGCAAAGGACACTGGGAGGCAGAGTTGGAAGTGTAATAACACATGAATATACTAGGGTACTGCAGTGAAAATCTATGGGCTTTGACAGGAAACAGAGCGGGGTTCAAATCTATCTCAGGTATATGCCCTTGGCCAAGTTATATCTAACTGTTAAGATTTCAGTTTTTAAATCTGTAAAATGGGACTATTCTGGAGATTGATTAAATAAACTAACATCAAAGCTTGAGGAGTTTCTGTCGTGGCTCAGTGGAAACGAATCTGACTAGCATCCATGAGGACGCAGGTTCAATCCCTGGCCTCGCTCAGTGGTTTAAGGACCTGGCATTGCCATGAGGTGTGGTGTAGGTCATAGATGCAGCTCAGATCTGGCGTTGCTGTGTCTGTGGTGTAGGCTGGCAGCTACAGCTCCAATTCAACCCCTAGCCTAGGAACCTCCATATGCCGCAGGTGAGATCTTAAAAGACAAAAAAAAAAAAAAAAAAAAAAAAAAGCTTGATACAGGTACATTGCTCAACAAATGATCAGTTTTCCAGAATGATCAGGAAAATTCAAATTCCTCCACTGAGCAGGAAAATGACAGTCTGACAATTTCGTCCATGTTTCCAACCTTTTGTTCTTTATGGCTGCACCTTTGGCATATGGAAGTTTCTGGGCTAGGGGACGAATTAGAACTTCAGCTGCAGGCCTATGCCACAGACACAGCAATGCATTTGTGACCTATGCCACAGCTTGTGGCAACGCCAGGTCTTTAACCTACAAAGTGAGGCCAGGGATTGAACTCGCACCTTCATGGACACTATCTCAGGTTCTTAACCTGCTGAACCCCAAGAGGAACTCCCAACCCTTTGTTCTTTCTTCTTCTCCTCAATTTTCCCATATCTAGCCCCACTCCAAAGCAACTGCAAGCTCAGATGGGTCAGTTCTGCTAAGCCACACCCAGATTCCTGACCCACAGAAACTGTGAGATAAATGTTTGCTGTTGTTGGTTTTTTGTGTGCGTGTGTCTTTTTGCCTTTCTAGGGCTGCACTCGTGGCATATGGAGATTCCCAGGCTAGGGGTCAAATCGGAGCTGTAGCCGCTGGCCTATGCCACAGCCACGGCAACGTCAGATCTGAGCCGCGTCTGCAACCTACACCACAATTCACGGCAACACCGGATCCTTAACCCACTGAGCAAGGCCAGGGATCGAACCTGCAACCTCATGGTTCCTAGTCAGATTCATTAACCACTGAGCCACGACGGGAACTCCAATGTTTGTTGTTTTAAGTCACTAATTTAGGGATAATTTGTTACACAGCAATAGATAATAAGCATATTTTTAGTCATGAGGTAAATGCAAATTAAAGGAAATATTACTACATACTAAAAAGGGTACAATTTAAAAGACTGTGCTAATCAAGATTCAGTAAGGAGGTGGAGCAATTGAAACTCTCATCTACTGTTAGCAGAAATAAAAGAAATACAGCCATTTTTGAAAACAGTTTGGCAATTTCTTAAAAATTTAAACATACATCTACCATCTGATCCAGATATTCCTCTCCTAGGTATTTACCAAATAGAAATGAGAACACAGCCACACAAAGACTTGTTCACAACTATTCACAGCAGCTTGCTTATAAGATCCAAAAATCGAACAACCCAAATGTCCATCAATAAGTGAATGGATAAACAAATTATAGCGTGTCCATGTAATGGAACACTACTTAGCAAAAAAAAAAAAAGAATTGACTATGGATGGATATCACAACATAGATGAGTATCAAAATATTTGTGTTGAGTGAAAACAAAAAAAAATACACTGTTATTTCATTTATATAAAGTTCTATAAAATGCAAACTAGTGGCATTAAGTAGATCAGTGATTGCCTAGAGATATTGGGGGGGGTGGATCAATCAATCACAAGGAACATGAGGAAGCTTTTAGGGGTGATGGATATCTTGATTGTACTGACTTGCAAGATGTCCTCCAAGACAACCTAGTAGCACTGTATTAAGAAACACAAAAGTGTTTCTGGTTCCACAAATCTCACTCTTAGGAATTTGTCTTAAGAATGGTTCAAAAGGGAGTTCCCTTCGTGGCTCAGTGGTTAACGAATCCGACTAAGAACCACAAGGTTGCGGGTTCAATCCCTTGCCTCGCTCAGTGGGCTAAGGATCCGGTGTTGACGTGAGCTGTGGTGTAGGTTGCAGACGCAGCTCGGATCCCGCGTTTCTGTGGCTGTGGAGAAGGCCGGCGGCTACAGCTCCTGTTAGACCCCTAGCCTGGGAACCTCCATATGCCGTGGGTGCGGCTCTAGATAAAAGGCAAAAAAGACAAAAAAAAAAAAAGAATAGTTCAAAAGAAATAAAAAACTCTTTATACAAACACACAGCAGCATCACCTGTATCAAAGATACCGGAAATTACCTAACTGCCTAGTTGCTGTAAAAAGGTTAATCAACACTAGACCATTTCATTTCCAATTACAGATGACAAATGGGGGGTAAGGAGCAACATGTAGTTATGTTTACAGAATAATGCAAATGCACTGTGCAATGACTACAGAATTGTGCACACAATATGGTTACACCTATGTAAACATATATATGCATAAGAACACGAAGGAGAAGAAAAACCTAATATGTAAATGATAGGTAACTGGCATGTGGGTGATTTTTTTCTTCCTGTTTTGTCTCCTGTAATGTCGTGATGTTTTCATAACAGTTTTTTAAAATGCCTTCTTGTTGATATTGGCTCAGTCTCCCAACCTGGTTATTATTCTGAGTCTTGCGCCTGTCAGCTACCAGCATCAGCACCTTAGCATGGTCAGTCTCAAGTCCAATCAGCTCACCTTACATGCCTTCTTCTAAATCATGGATAAGATGCTAAACAGAGCTATGGTGTAGTGTGAAGAAGAAACTCTTTTCTTCCATCACTGTTAGTCTGCTTAGATTATTTCAGTTCTATAAATGGCAGAAAGCCAGTTCCCAAGGGAGGAGTTCTAGGAAGTGTTAAGTAAAGTGAACCTGGAGAAGCTCTAAGTGGAGCTGCTTACCTGAGTTCGGACTATATGACCCACTCATTGTGTAAAACCAATGTCACTCGCCTCTGGCTAGCAAATGCCATGAAAATCAGAGGCAGCTCCCCAAATCACATATAGGCTGTCTATGAGAAAGAACTCTGAACAAAAAAGAAAGTGATTGAAACCTGTAGACAGAAGCTATTATATTATTCAGCTGACTCAGAGATAAGTTTCAGCAGTCCATTTGGTTCCACCACCTGGGGCCAGTCTGGCCTGGCCAGGGCTCAAAGAAGACATAAAGCCACATACAACACCCACTGAAAGTAAGGCCCCCTAAAGGGACCCCAGGAACAGCCTCTCATCTCTTTCCTACTCCTGAAGTACATCCAAATCCGCATCAGGAGGGTAAGCCCAGATCCCCTAATCAGTCCCATGGCCCAAATTCTAGCCCTGCTAGGTGGTAAGCACGTGGATGGCTTCAGGACTGAAGAACACGCCTCTGAATATGCCCAGCTCAATGCTGACGCCTTCCCCAACCCTCCTGCCAAAAGGCTGGACCAGATCTTCCTGGACAGAAACCAGGGCTGCATACAGATCCAAGGTCCTAAGTTTCCAGGACACCAAGAAGAGAAGCTGCCCTGTGAGACCTTCAGAATTCAGGCCAGTAGGACCAAGCTGGCCCACCTATATCTCGAAGATGGCCCCAGGACCATCCCAGAGGCTCCAATACCTGAACCTAGGGTAGAAGATGCTGTTCTGGGTCTGAAGCTTTCCTTAGGTCCTCTCTATCACCTCGACACCCCTGATTCTGGACTCTTTTGCAGCTGCCCACCTGCCTAGATGGCATATCAAGTCATTATGGCTTCCAGATCCAGGCTCTGCCTGTTCTCCCGGATGCACCCCCACTGCCCAGTTAGAGACAGGCCTGAGACTTGCCCCCAGGTCTCCTGACATGCCAGTATATTTAGATGTATATAAAGTGCTTAAGAGTGTCTGCACAAAGAAGAGTTTTGCATATGGCTGCAGTTAATACAAAGCAACTTTAACAACTCTCTTATGACATCCGTATTATCCCCATTTTATAGATCAAACAGTTGAGGTTCAGAGTGAATAAGTCACCAAAGGCCACAGAGCTGGGAAGAGGTAGAGATAGGAACTAACCAGGACTGAGTGACTCTAAGTGACTGGCTCTCATAGCAGGACCACACTGTTCCTCGGTCGGGCAAGGCTCCGGCTCCGTGCTGGTGATCCAGGTACGCAGTTGCAGGAAGCCACACTTCCTGCCATCGAGGAGCGCCCAGAGAAGAACAGAGATAGTCACATAACCGAATTACCACACCACAAAAATGTGTGACAAGTGCCAGAATCCAAACATGCTGGGGCAGGATCTGTAAGCAAGAGCATGCTGGGTCTATTTGACTTTAGGAAGATCAGGGAAGACTTCCCAGAAGAGGGGACATCTGAGCTTAGGTGGGGAGGGGGGACAGCTTTTCTAGGCTGAGGGCAAGAACTGATGCAAAAGAACTGGAGAGGCCTTATTGAGGAGTCCTCTGAAGCTGGAGGCAAGGAAGACCAGCGGAAAGAGGAGGGATGGAAAGGAGCTGCATTGTGTAGGCAGGGCCCTGAACTGCCAGCGCCAGGAAAAGTACACTTGATCTTGCCCTGGAGGAAGGGGAGCCATGGAGTGCCTGTGAGCAGCCACGTGGCCCAGTTTGTGCAGAGACAGAGAGCGGGAGTACCCCGCTGGGGAGGACTGTTTGGCACCTTAGACTTGTCCAGAAGGCTGGCGTGTGTAACCTTGTGTTCCCCTCTCCCTGAGCCAGGCTCAGCAGAGCTGAGGAAGCTAATGGATTCCAAAGTGCCTGGGCAGAAAGGCTCAGGGTCAGGACTCGCACTGGTTCCAGAGTTCTCCGGACTGAACTTGCATCTGTCCCAGCCCTGCCACTGTCCATGCCATCCTCCAGGAGGAAAGAGGCTGCTAGGGGCAGTCCCACCCTGGCTGAAGTATGCGGGCTCTCTTTGCAAGTGCTCAGAAAGGGAGAACATGTGCAGGCTGATTCATACAAAGAGGTAAAAAGGTGGACGATGAGACTGAGAATGATACACATTGTCAAGCCAGACAGAGAAAGAGAGCCCAAAAGCTGGAAGAAAGAGGCCAGAGGGGAGCAGGGCCACTCACTCCAAGGATGAGTATTTTCTCCCAGTCCTGTGCCATTGCCCACATGTGTGGGCGCGAGAAACACAGCCAGGCCGAGTACCTTCCTGAGGCACCATGCACTGCACCACCCCTGTCCCCACCCCAGGAGCCTGGACTGAGCTTCGGGGCAAGGTGTCCAGATGGCCACAGTGTCTGGCAGGAGAAGGCATCAAGGAATCAAATCAGAGGCCTGTGACTCCAGGCTGAGAGCCAGGCCCGGGGGTGGGGGGGTAAGTCACTGTCTCTTTCTGTGCTTCTAGTTGAACTAGAATCCAGTCTAGTGCATTTCCACTTTGAGAGGGAAAGGGGAGCAATCATCGGCCCTCTGGAACTCTGTCACCCGAAATGAACACTCACAATCTTCCGCCCAAATTCCGGCCTCTCGGAGTCCCAAATCTGTGCATAGAGTTCGCAATACCCAAGAAACTCAGCTGCCCGAGGATTCCATCCAGAGGGCTGCTCCTGCACCCCAGGGCTCAGAATCTAACTGTCCTGCACCTGAGGGCCAGGCTGAAAAATCCAGCGGTCCCGTTCTCACCACCTCCTCCGGGGCCACGGCTTTCCCAGAAGAGGCCGATCCCCGAGCTCGGCTCTCTCCTGCCCGGTGAGTGACCTGGCTCAGTCTGAGCGGACAAGGATTGAACCTGGCGTTCCTCCCACCTTTGGCTCAGCTATGCTCGCTGAGCACCTGGGAAAGTGCGGAGGGGCTAACGAGGCGGGGCAGAGGCAAGGTTGAGACCTGGGCTCAGGATCCGCTCGGTCGCAGACTCGCTGTGCGTGTCCTCTCGGAGTCGGCTCACTCTTTTCGCTGCAGCCGAGGAGCTCCTAAAAGTCCTGGTCGGTTCCTGAGCTCCCCATACCGGGAAACCAGGATGCAAGGTTTGGAGAGGGCTCCAAGGCAGGGATTGGGAGCTTCCTCGTGGTGAGCTGGGAGGCTGGCGGCAGGGAGCAAGCTAAGCGCGCGGGGGGGGGCAACGCGCCCCTCTCTGGGCCCCTGTTTCTCTGCCCCGTGGTGATAACTCTGTTCATGGTGCTTCAGTGAGAAAATGCTGAAGGCCTCTGCGGAGGGACAGAGAAAGCCTACACTCTCTCGGACTCAAAAACTGGGAACACCTGCCCCCTTCCTGATCCGTAGAAACATTTTATGTTAATGAAGCCCTACTTCTTTGAGGGGGCATCTCATCCCATTCCTGTGAGTGGGAACAACTTGAATTTTCCCCCGGGGCTTGTCCTTTTTTCACAACCAAGTTTCACCCTGAAAACAATTTTAAAAACAAGAAAATGGTCACAGGTTGGCAATGTGCCACATTCCATGCTCTCAGCTCCCTGGAAAAGGGACTGACAGGTAGGGAATCTCCCACTTCCTAGAAGGCAGAAACTGAGGCCTGAGAAGGACAGGAGAGGAATTCCCATCCTGGTTCAGCAGAAACGAATCTGAGTAGTATCCATGAGGACGCAGGTTCGATCCCTGGCCTTGCTAAGTAGGTTAAGGATCTGGCATTGCTGTGAGCTGTGGTGTAGGCTGCACACACGGCTTGGATCCAGAGTTGCTGCGTTGCTGTGGCTGTGGCATAGGCCAATGGCTACAGCTCCAATTCAACCCCTAGCCTGGGAACATCCATATGCAGTGGGTGCAGCCCTAAAAAGACCAAAAAATAAAAAAATAAAAAAGGACAGGAGAGATAGCCCAAAGCCTCTGCACCAGTAATGACCTAGCTGTAACCAGAGCTCTTACTTCATGCCACTGCTGAGACCATTGGCTGGGCTAAGTGTGATACAGGACCGACCCCCCTTGTGGCACTCTGAAGCCACACAGTCCACTGACCCTGACTATCCCAGAGTAAGATGACCCCAGAGTAACCCAAACAAAGGTCACCATGTTCCCACTGTACCAAAATTCTTGGATCTGATTTGCAAGCATCTGAGCCTGGGGTTTTCTTGTCTGACGGTGAGCACAAGCCAGGCTCTGAGAACTCAGGGAAAGACAAACAGGCTTCAGCACAAGGAGGTAAGGAACCACAATACCTGAGCTTCTCGTTCAGCAAAGAACTTCCTTTACAAGACTTTAAGCAAGTCCCTTCTGCAATCTGGCCCTCGTGTCCTTTGAGTTTGAATGAACTTCCAAGATTTGCTTAAGGAGAAGGGTGAGGTACCTCTACATCTGCATGAAGAGGCATCTGGGTCAAGGAACGTGGAGGAATTTTCCATTACTCCTTGGATCCCCTCATTTATGTTTTCAAAACCTTCTAAGGGCACTTCAAAACTCAGTATAGTGGCCAAATGCTCCTTGCCTGCCCGCTTGCATCTCTCACAAGCGTCCTATCTTAATAAATCTATTTCTTGCCTTAAAAAAAAAAAAAGAAAAGTTACAATGGTGGAGTTGGTAGGTGTGCCCAGGCCAAAGAGTGGGGCTGGACACAGGGTCGGTGGCCCAAAAAGAGTGCTGAATTTTTATTGCACATGCTCAAAAATGCAGAGTAATGCTGAACTCAAGGGTTTAGATATAGATTCTCCGGTCATTGAGCACATCCAGGTGAACAAAGCCCCCAAGATGTGGCACAGGACTTACAGAGCTCATAGTCAGATCAACCCTTACATAGTTCTCCCTGCCACACTGAGATGACCCTTACTGAAAAAGAGCAGATTGTTCCTAAGCCAGAAGAGGAGGTTGCCCAGAAGAAAAAGATATTCCAGAAGAAACTGAAGAAGCAAAAACTTATGGCCCGGGAATAAATTTCACAAAAATAAATGCAAATAAAAGTTAAAAAAAAAAAAAAACTCAGTGAAGAGTTGGGGGAAGAGCTGCCAGCACCTTCTACATATGAAACACCAGCACTCCTCCCATGCCCCCAAAATTCAACATAAAATAGCCTGTAAAGCGGTACGTTTTCTCCAAAGATGCTGAGGACACATGCATGGCTGAAGGCTGTGGCAAAGAAGGAAATCACCCAGCACCTGCCCATATCAACACCAACCCACCCCTGCTGGACTAGAAGAATGATTTTTAAGGGACTGGAACCCACTCTGTAGCTTTTGAATCGTTCTCAATAGGGTCTGTTACCCCTAAACACAGCACCAGGGAAGAGGGGAAGCGTGGATGAGAGAAAACTGAGGAAATAGCCTAGCACCGAAGGGATCGTTATGTATAGTTTTGATCCAAACGGGTAAACTGTTCCAGTTCACTCAAATTGTTTAATTCAAATTTTATATCAGAGATTCATAGAATCTTAGTACAGAATTTTGGAGGGTTTATTATCAGAATAAATCATTTATGGACTAGAATATTTGGGACACTTTCTTCATGAAAATCTTGGAACCAAGATCTTAATAATTCTAATCTCAAGGTGCTAAGGCTCGGTCTGGCGTACAGGCGTAGTTCAGAAGCAGCAAAGTTTGAGAAAGAGGAGTCATATTTCTAGAAGAATAGGTCCACGGACACAAAACACTGAAGATCAAAATATCCAGAGACATGGAGGCTTCTAACCACGGTCACTGGAACTTAAAAGTAGGAAATCATAAAGTCATTAAAGCCTATAGTCGCAAATATTATAAGAATTACAAGAATTAGAATATTTTAGTTATCAAAGAGTGGATCTAGTACTAACATTTTATATTGAAAGAAAAAGAGATTTGTGGATTTATAGGACCCAACTCTTCCAATCAGACATTCTGAGACAGGAATTCAAATTAGGTAATATATAGTTTAGAACTGCAAAAATATCTAAAATCTAGAGAAGCTGCAACTCCCAATTGTGATCATGTTTTCAGGCACAAAAATCTTACTTCCAGCATCTTAAAATATGAGGAATACACTTTTACACTTTGACCAGAAGTTAAACTCACAGGAATATAATCACAGTCAAAGAATTTAGACTTCTGGTCATGGAATCTTAGAATTACAGAATCATATTCTTTGATTTGTGGATTCATGTTTGGATAGTGGTCCAAAATTTAACATTCAGAAATCTGAGTCTCGGAAATACAGAGAACCACAAAATCCAGTACTAAAAGATTGATATGATGTTATGTAGTTAAAATTTTAACTTTTTTTTAACTTTGAAAAAATGTAAGGACGAAACTTGGATTTTCACTTCTTGGTTACTTTAGGAATAGGAAGTTGGGAGTTTTGTTGAGCGAGTGAAAGAGTGAAAAGCCCTTTCCAGTCGCTCGAGCACGCATCTGATGAGGAAGGGCTTCAGGGCAAACCATTCAACAGCTTCCACACCTAGATCGGAGGACCGAGGATCTGGGCTCTGCCTCTTTCTTCTGAAGGCAGTTGCTCAATGCTTGGCAGGGCTGAGCCTGCCTGGAGATCACTGCCACAGAGAACGAGACTAAAATCCCCGAAGGCCGGCCGGCCGTGCTCTCGCGGCTCACTCGGCCCTGCTCTGCACCCGCAGCCCCGCAGAGAGCGGCGTCTCGGCGAGAGCACCGCAAGTTGGCACCAAGGCTTGAAATCCTAAACGGAGAAGAGATCTGCACATGCTCTCCCGCCCCCAGTTCACGGAGTAGAAAATTGAAGGCTTGCGACTGGGAAGGGACGGGCTCAAGGTCTCCCCGCGAATGACCACAAGGCGAACGCAGACCCGTGGGGCCGCAATCGCAAGGTGAGGCTGAAGTCCGGCCTTAGGGGGGGCTGGAAGGAAACGAACTCACAAATCAGACACCTGAGACACAAACGAGTAGCGTCTGTCTGCCTCTTCCCCGGGAGACGCGACCGACCAAGGTAAGCAACCCTTCCCCCGCCCCCATCTCTCGCAGGCCTGATGCGCCGCTGCTTAGCCGCCCCCTGAGGTCTTGGGAGCTTCTTGGAATCTTCCGTTACCGCGAGAGGGCAGAATCCTAGCCTCTTTAAGCTGTGTGCCCCTCTCCATCCCATTGAGAGGAGTCACCTGAGTCACTCAAAGATAGCGGATTGCATGGGGGGTGGGGGTTGCTGTCCCTAAATATCAGCAATGGAAGAACACTTGAGATACAAAACCTCGGGTACGGTCGAGGAACCTGGGACCCAAAGAGAGAAAGTGACTGGCTCTGGCACATAGCGCAGAAACGCGGTCCTTTTAGAGAGGCAAGCAGGTGTGAGGTTCCATTAAGCCGCGAAGTTGCAAGTGGAACCATGACAAGTCATCTTTTCCACTGGGCCTCGGAATCCTAGTCTAAAAGATGAGGGACTGGGGGCGCGGGGTGGGGGGAATTGCAGGGGCAGCCTTGTCTTGGGGGTTTGAAAATCATCCTTGAAAGACCTTGATAACAGGTGACCTGGACCGTCTTCTCCCTTCCTCGTCCCCCACCCACAAGAATAAGCGCCCTCTAGGCCATTTCTCACCCCGTCCGGCCAAAAAAGTGAAGCGAGCCCTTCCTTTCACTTGCTGGTCCCAGCCTTCTGTGAAGGCTGGTAGAGTCCGGAAGCGCTGAGTTCGGGCCCCGAGGTCTCCCTAGACAGTCTAGCCTCTCAGTCTCCCGGTTGGCGCGCAGAGAGGACCCGTCCGGGAGATCTCCAAGCGCCCTCCACTCCCTTTGCCAGTGTGGTGCTCCCGCCGCGCCGCCACAGCAGCTCCTACCTGGGGAGGTGCACCGGGGACCAGGAGGCGGGCAATCGGGGGGGGGGGGGGGGGGGGCGGGGAACGGGCACCGCCCCAAGCTTCCTGGCGCCTTTAAGGAGGAGAAGCCCGCGGAGGGAGGAGCCGGTCCGGGTGTATGCAGGGGAGAGCCTCGCCAGCGGTTTTGGCGGCTGGAGGCCAGCGCTGCGGAGAGGAACAGTCGCCGGCCGCACCGCCCGGCCTGCGCCGCGACCTCGCCGCCCACGTCTCGCCTCCTTGTCCTCTGCATCTTACGCAGTCCCGGCCCCAGGAGTGCGGCCCAGGCGGCGTCCACCAGAATGCCCCACTAACTGCCCTCGCTTCAGGCCCTGGGGCCCGCAGCCTCCTCTGAGCACACGACCTCGACGGTTTCCTCTGATCAGCGGGAAGCCCATACCAGCTGCAGGCGCCCCAGGCCCAGGACCAATTCCAAACCCCCTGACCGCCTGGCACCAGCGCGTAAAGGACGCTTCAGCTCGCGACGGAAAACTAGTCCCGATTCCAACATCGCTGCCGGAACTTGGCCTCGAGCTCCAGAACACGAGCAGAGCCCTCGGTGGGCGGGACACCCTTGGGCCTGGGTACTCACTGAGCCAGTCCGGAAACAGTGGGCACCAAGCCTCCAGAGCGCCCCTGCCAGGAAAGCTGTGCCCCGGGTGCCACCGGCGAGAACACCCTGAGCTCTCCGCAGAGAGGCCCAGCGTCTGTTCCCGTGACCCTGCGTCCTGAGCCGCGCAACTCTCGAACCCGTCCCCCGCACCTCGACAGTAGCCGGCAGCAGGGACGCCCCGAGACACGGGACGGCTGCGCCATGACGGCCGAGAGCGGGCCGCCGCCGCCGCCGCCGCAGTCGGAGGCGCTGGCGGCCGTGAAGGAGGAGCGGGGTGAGGTGGGGGCTGGGGTCCCGGCAGAGGCCGCGGGTCGCGGCGCGGGCGGGAGGCGGCGGAAGCGCCCCCTGCAGCGCGGCAAGCCGCCTTACAGCTACATTGCGCTCATTGCCATGGCCATCGCGCACGCGCCGGAGCGCCGCCTCACCTTGGGTGGCATCTACAAGTTCATAACCGAGCGTTTCCCTTTCTACCGCGACAATCCCAAAAAGTGGCAGAACAGCATCCGCCACAACCTCACGCTCAACGACTGCTTCCTCAAGATCCCGCGCGAGGCCGGCCGCCCGGGCAAGGGTAACTACTGGGCCCTCGACCCCAACGCCGAGGACATGTTCGAGAGCGGCAGCTTTCTGCGCCGCCGCAAGCGCTTCAAGCGCTCTGACCTCTCCACCTACCCGGCCTATATGCACGACGCGGCCGCCGCCGCCGCTGCCGCCGCCGCCGCTGCCGCTGCCGCCATCTTCCCGGGAGCTGTGCCTGCTGCGCGCCCTCCTTACCCGGGCGCCGTCTATGCAGGCTATGCCCCGCCGTCGCTCGCCGCGCCGCCCCCGGTCTACTACCCCGCTGCATCACCAGGCCCGTGCCGCGTGTTCGGCCTGGTACCTGAGCGGCCGCTCAGCCCAGAACTAGGCCCCTCACCGTCGGGGCCCGCGGGTTCCTGCGCCTTTGCCTCGGCTGGCGCTTCTGCCGCGACCACTGGCTACCAACCAACCGGCTGCGCCGGCGCCCGACCGGCCAACCCCTCCGCCTATGCAGCAGCCTATGCTGGCCCCGACGGCGCGTACCCACAAGGCGCCAGTAGCGCCCTCTTCGCAGCGACTGGCCGGTTGGCAGGCCCCTCCTCGCCCCCGGCGGGTGGCAGCAGTGGCGGCGTGGAGACTGCGGTGGACTTCTATGGTCGCACATCGCCGGGCCAGTTCGGAGCGCTGGGGCCCTGCTACAACCCTGGTGGGCAGCTCGGAGGGGGCAGTGGAGGCAGCTACCATGCTCGCCATGCGGCCGCCTATCCTGGTGGAGTTGATCGGTTTGTGTCTGCCATGTGATCCGAGTATACGGGTGAAAATGCACAGATACCTCGGCGGTCCTTACGAACTAAGTATTCGCGAATCCTGAGGACAGAACTGGAGAGGGTTCCGAATTAAGAGCCCCCGTGGGAGGGACCGAGCCGGCAGGACAGGCGAAGCCTCCTGGGGCATCGCTTTGAAAATGGGAGGAGGTGGGGAGAGGCATCCGTGGCCCACGGACTGGGATAATGGACTCACATTGAGGCCTCTCTGACATTCTACTGGGGAGGGTCCTTGGTTCTAAAGGGACTCAACGTAGTGTCCACACCAGAGTCTAGGATCTGAATTGTGGGGAATCGTTTGGCTTCACTCTTCCCTGTACTTCTCGAAACTCGGGCCTTTTTTGCAGTCTGCTTCTTGTGCCTTTGACTCTGTTACTACAATAAAAGGCACCAATAGCACCTTCCTACTTAAGGTGAGGATGACAAACTTGCAAAAGAAGTAGTTTTTGTTTTTTTTTTTAGTGGGGAAACTATGCTTCGCTTGACCAGGGGTTTGTTTTCCCTGCAACATAGAACGGCAGACATGACTCTGAGACTAGACTGTGCCTCAGCTCCACAGTGTGACCCATTCGCAACACTCACAACCCCAGTCTCCCCATTCTTTATACAAGAGGGCTGCAGAATTCCCCCTCCCCCATATGATCCTTAAGGACCTCATCATGTTGGTGCCATGCATATTTGGCAGAATGGGTGGGCCACCTAGGGCCTAACCCCTATTTCAGGGAATAGGAAAGGAGCTCATGGCAAGCATCTGACTTTCTCTGGATTAGCTCCAGACACCAATTATATCATAATTTCTTGAATCTTTTGAGCATGATGTGCTGATCGTTTGGCAGCTATTACTGCTGGGTCATAAATGCGGTTTTCTTTTCTTTCTTTCTTTTTTATTTTTTATTTTTGGTCTTTTGTCATTTTAGGGCCACACCCACGGCATGTGGAGGTTCCCAGGCTAGGGGTCTAATCGGAGCTATAGCTGCCAGCCTATGCCAGGGCCACAGCAACGCCAGATCCGAGCCACGTCTGCAACCTACACCACAGCTCATGGATCCTTAAACCACTGAGCAAGGCCAGGGATCGGACCCGCAACGTCATGGTTCCCAGTCGGATTCGTTTCCGCTGTGCCACTACAGGAACTCTATAAATGCGGTTTTCCAATGAAGCTGGTAGAAATGCATTTATCCATTGCCCACTCTTTCTTTTCATCAAGCAGCCCCAGATCCAATGGGTGAACTAAAATTCAAAGAGTTAGCAGGACTCAGGGAGGCTGTTAATGAGAGCTTTCAGTTTGTCCCACTGGCTCTTTCATCTCTAGCACCCTCTGCCTTACCTAGGCAGCCTCTCCATGCAAAAAGGAAAGAGAAAAATTGATTGGGGTGGCCAGTTAAGTAGGCTTTAGAAAGAAACTGGTATTTGTGTTTTGTATCCATTTATTTGTTTTAAGCAGCAAGATGACCAAAATCAGGGGAAAAAAATCCAGCAACCGCTTTCCCACCTTTCTCTTGAGAAATTTTGTACGTCTCGATTCTGGAGTGAAACTTTCCAGCATTAAATATTTCAGAGGCTATGTACACAGCTTTCAGATAAACTTGAGTGTACAGATGAACTGTTTTAATAAAAATCTTTAAGCAAGTGAGTTCTGGCCAGAAATATGCAGCCCCTCTGCTAGGGAAGGCTGGGGGTGTGAGAAAGAAGACTGAAAACCATTGGTAATTTTTATTTCTAATTTCAGGGACTGTGCTATCCTGTTCATGAAAATATGTGAATGTGATTCAGTCCAGACGGGTATTTGTCTAAACCAGTGCTGCCCAGCAGAAATATAATGCAAACTGTATAATTAATTTTTTTCTGGCAGCCACATTCATAAAATAAAAAGAAATCAGGTGAGATGAATAATATTGTTTTTAACCCAGTATATCCAAACTATCATTTGAACATGTAATCAACATAAAAACTATTGAGATATTTTATTTTCATACTAAGTCTTCAAAAACCAGAGTGTATTTTACACTTACAGCTCATCTAAATTTGGACTAGCCATATGCCCAGTGCTCAACAAAAGCACTGTGGCTGATGACAACTGTATAGAACAGTACAGATTTAGATGCTGGTCCTTTCTGACTTTGGTGATGGTAAATGACCACCCGGGGGGCAGGGGGCAGCTGCAGTACTGACCCTACTGTCAGTGGGTCCGGAGTTAAGGTCCAGACCTGTGACTTTGAAAAAAATCTAGGTATTAAGTAGGCTTCCCTCATCTTTATTTGAACGCTTGCATGTTGAAATTCAAACGTTCTCCATATGCAGTCTGGCTCTCCAGGCGGAAATCAGGATGCCTTGCCTAGTTGGCAGTAGCCATTAATGGAAAGCCCTCCACCCACGAGTTCTATCCTTTGTGGCCTTAAAGTCCAGCTAGGGCATGTGGGCTGGAGAAGGGTAGTCGATGTGCCTAGTTAGTGCAGCAGTTGACACTTTATCTGTGTTTTAATTACCAAATCGAGGAGTCTTGATCGCACCATTAACCTTAAGCTAGTCCCTCTTCTAGCGTCCTCATCTGTGAATGGGAATTTATGACTCCTCCCTCACTGAGTCCTCCTGACATTAAACGAGCCGAGAGAGTAGAAACGCTTTGTAAATTGTAAAGCGCTGGGCACACGAGGGAGGAAAAGCTTTGAAGTGAAAAAGCGTCGCCTGATCGTCAAGCCTCCTGCACCGCCACGGGTAAAGCCGGGGTGGTGGGGGGGACAAGAAAACTGGGGGAACGTGCACGCGTCTTCGCCCCCAGCTCTCCTTGTCATCGAGGACGCCAGGTGAGATCGCGCCAAAAGCGAGGGTCGGTGCCTGGAGAGAAGAGACGTTGCGAGGAGGGAGCTGGGTGTGTACAGTAGGAGCCAGGAGAGACAGCGAGGCGTTGAAGACCGAGCGTCAGCCGTTCTTGTCTCCCACCCGCCGGCGCCACCCAAAATTTCGCGCGCCTCCGGCCGGTCCCAAACACAAACAGCGCAAGCGAGGGAGCGTTGCTCGCGATGCAACCACATTTGCACCAGAGGAAAGCCTCCAGCCGCATGACTCCAGGACCTTGAGAACGCTGACTGCTTCGTCTTGGGACAATTCAACTCTCCGAATCCCCAAACCGTGTTCCCTGTCTAGGGACTCAGACGGGAGGTGCATTTCTTTTTTCTTCCTATTTGGAGACCAGAAAAATCTTTTTGCCCCTCTCTGGGCCCTGCACCCCCGGCGTCGTGGGCAGGCGCCCCCACCCCCCAGGATGTGGATAATTAGATGCGTTCTTCCCTAATTGCCCAAGGCTCGTTAGAATTCGCCCCAGAGCTATAACATTTATTTTCTTTCACATTAACTATGCTTGCAATTAAGCTTAGGAAACCAGCAACAAAAGCAGACTTGGCCCGGGGTCGTTTACTACAAAAATGGATTAAGGAAACTTCTTCCTCGGTTTGAGGGGAAATATTCGTGCAGCCAGAGCTTTGGGGGAAGAGTTCTGAAGGCAGAGGCTAAAGCCTAGTAGGAAGATGGTTGCAGTGGTTGTGTATGGTGATGGTACTGGCCCTCATCTCCGTGATCCCTGAGCCAGAAAGAGTAAGGATACTCACTGCAATGAATTGGAGGGGTGGGGGTGGGGCTGAATTACACACCCATGATATGAAACCGCTGTATGTAGTTAGTTTATCCAGCACATTCATAACAAGTCTCATTTCCCAAAAACTTTGTGAGAATTTTCTTTTATTAAAATTAATTTTTGTTACAAAATTGGTACATGTTCATTGTAACATTTTTAAAAAAAAATACAACTTAAAAGGAAAGAATCAAAGGAACCCATAATTCACCCAGAAAAAGGACAGCAAACACCTCAGTGAGTATCTTTTCTAGTTTTCTTTTGTCGTTTTTGTTTTTCCTATGCAAGAAGCTGGAGTCTCAGCTTTGTCAGTGAAATGCTGTGAGATCTTGAACAAGCTCCTTCCTACAGTGAGTAGGCCTCAGTTTCACCATCTACAAAGCTTGGTGGCCCACTCTCCCCCCCCCCTTTTTTTTTTGGTCATTTGAATCAAGGATGCACTTCTCCAAGAGGCTGAGAGCAGTGGAAGCTTGCCCTCCATGCTTTTTTGCATAAGAGACTGAGGACTTGTAGCTCTAAGTGTGAGCTACAGACTAGCTGAGGGCATCCCCTGAGAGCTTGTTAGAAATGCAGAAGCACAGACCCTACCCAGATCTACTGAACCAGAACCTGCATTTCAGAAAGACCTCAAGGGATTCATAGGCCCCGGGCAGAAAGGCAGAGATTCAGAGAAATGGGGGAAACGTTGTTGAGAACAGAGATCTCAGAGTAACTTCCAGGAGCCTCCTGTTTCTGAGCAAGAACCCCAGCGAAGGAGTTCCCATAGTGGCTCAGTGGAAACAAATCTGACTAGCACCCATGAGGATGCAGGTTGGATCCCTGGCCTCACTCAGTGGGTTAAGGATCCTGGCTGTCTTGAGTTGCGGTGTAGGTCTCAGATGCGGCTTGGATCCCACGTTGCTGTGGCTGTGGTGTAGGCCAGCAGCTACAGCTCCGATTTGACCCCTAGCTTGGGAACCTCCATATGCCACAGGTGTGAGCCTTGGGGGGAAAAAAAAATCCCAACTAGAGATGGCTGCAAAGAGAAGAGATGGCTGGGGTGGAGTCCTTCACCTCCTTCTTTGGGTGTATTTACAGTCTTGGACTCCTAGCCCTTAGAATGTATCTCACCTCATGTTCCAAGTCTTACAGGTGACCGTGACAATGACATTCAATGAGAAGGTATGTGAAACCATCTTGAAAGCTGGGGTGTCAGAGCTAGGGCAGGAACCCAGGCTCTTGACTCCATGCTAAGCCATTTTGGGGAGTCTGAGGTATGATCTCTGTACCCTCCCTAAGCAGCAGTCATTTGCCCAAGTATGGATTTAACCTGGCAGCTCCAACCCTAAGTCTAGGTTGGGGATTCAGGAGAAAAAGCTCTTTTCAGGACACAATAGCCAGCAGGAAGAGGCTCTTATCTCTGAGTCCATTGGGACTTAGGGACCCTCCAGTAGAACATTTTAAGTGCCCCAGGACAGCCCAGAATCCTAGGCACCCTAATGAATCTTCTCCCACCTCAAACACACACATACCTTTCGGGAGAATTTGGTGCTCATTCTGCTCCTGAGAAATGCTGACACCTATGTGGGAGTTGGCACAACAGCATACCTAGGGAAAAAAGGTCCCTGGTGAAAAATGGTCCAGACAAGGGGCATGTCCTATGAAGAATGGGGCCAGAGCCCAAATTGGGCTCTCTTGCCGGGATCACATGGCAACTCCCTAGGAGAACCAGGACTCTCACCTCAGTGCTCGCGAGTCTTCAATACTAGGAATAAATAGGAATAACGTGTGTGTACAGAACTTTTATAGATCTAAAGGGACACATAACTTACCCAATATCTCATAGCTCAAGCGTCCAAGACGGACTAGAGCCTATGCCTCCCTCAAGGGAGACTGCACTTGATTATCATCTTCACAAAAGGCAATGTGGAGGAGTTCCCTGGTGGTCTAGCAGGTTAAGGATCTGGTGTTATCAATGCTATGGCTCAGGTTGCTGCTGTGGTGTGGGTTCGATTCCCTGGCTGGGGAACTCTTCATGCCCCACGCGTCACTGAAATGGGGGGGGCAATGTGGAAATGGAAGTAATCAGATGGGGTGGTAAAGGTAACGGGGTTGAGGGTTGGGGATGGAGTGCAGCTTGGGGCCTCCATTGTGTGGATGGGTAAACTGAGCGAGGGCTCAATTAAATTAACAGCTTAGAACTACCTAGAGGGAAAGCAGTGTGACTAGTACACCTCAGCCCAACTGAGCAGTGAACTAAAGAAAAAGCAGGGCAGATGGGGGGGTGGGGGAGGATAGGAGTTCCTTAATGCATTGTGCCTGTCCCTGCCCTCGCTCTCTGCGTCTTCTCTCCTGGCTGAGCCAAAGTCAGCCTTTGCAAAGCTCCTGGGGCGGAAAGGGTGACTGCTTCCTATGGAGGTTCCAGTGCCCCTCTGCCAGCCCCACAACCCTTCTGAAAGCTGAAGCTCAGATTTCCAGCTCAGCCTAGAAGGGTTAACCTGGTGCAGAAGCACGTAGTCAGGGAGGCCCTGGGGATCAACTGTCAGCCCCTCCCAGGTGAGGAAAGCATTGGAAGCCGGAATCAGGGTGGATCTCCGCTGTGGTGCAGCACCAGCTTATCTCGCTATCTGAGAAACTGGAGCAGCTTCTGCCAGGAGTGTGGGCAGAGCAGAGCCCCGGCCATGATTTTTCAGGCATGGAGGCACTCAACGACAAGATAAAGTGTGAGAACCACAGTCGCATAGAGTCTAACTCTCACCAGCAACAAGCCAGGACCTCCCGACCCACGTCCCTGCCTCCTCCCTCCACTCTGCCCCCACTGCCAGCCTCAATTCCTAAAACTGAGCTCCAGTCCTGTGGGAGCAGTCGCCCTGCTGGCTGCAGCAGAAAGCTCCAACTCCTCACCTGGCACTTGCGACCCTGTCATCCCCGTGCCAACAGTCTTCCCAGCTTCCTCTTCGTAACTGCCCTTCTCGCCCCTCTAGGCCCCAGCCAACATACCACTTGCTCTTCCCAGACACCGCTTTGTGTTCTTGTCACCGTGAATTAGCTCTGACCCTTACCTCTCCAGGAACCACCTACCCTCGTCTTGCACCTCCAGGATCACCAACCCAGCAGGAGCCTCCATCATCTTTTTCCTGGATCACAGCACCAGCCTCCTAACAGGGCTCCCTGCTTCCTCCACTGCTCCCTTCAGTTATTCCCTAATAGCAGCCAGTGTGTGACTCAGCTCAGATCTCAGCAGATCTTGTCACTCTCATGGACTTACAGACCTCAGGACAAGGGAGAGGGATTAGAAGCACAGCGTGTTCATGAGCAGCCCTGTGAAGGATTTCTTACACTATGAGATAATTATAGTTAATATGAGCGTTTTCCAAAATTCGCCTCCCATGTAACACCTTCCGTTTACCCTAAATTTCATCAAAGTTTCCTACAACTACTAAACCTTGGTAAACTGAGGTGTGCCCACATTTTCCCTGCACTGGTGCTCAGAAGAAAGAACAGCATCCTACTATGGGGATTGGGCACAAGAGTCCTGATGATAGAGCTGAGATGGAACGTCCTGAGGACAATTCGACAGTGGGCAACTCTGGACAGAAGTAAAACAATACATCCTCTTTCAGGCATATTCAAGAAGGAGGGGTACCAGACACTGCTAGTTGTCTATCCAGCCATTTCCCTTCTTTGTTCACGAGACCCCAATTTTGTCTCGGTTGCAGTTGGTCATGTGTTTTAGGGGAAGTCTTGCCCCTTAGGGTACCCACAGGCTCAATCTAGACTTGTCTAAGATAAAAGCGGTGATGATTCCACCACTCTTACCAGCGATTATTTAGAAACAGGCACAGCATACTTCCTAGGACAACGAGATGTCCAGAAAGGTCTGCTTAGGGCATCTGGGAAATATCTTTGTTCTTAAAGAGACAGAAAAGAAAAAACAGCTCTTTTCTTCCTCTTAAATGTGACTTCAGGAAGTGTGGAGCCATGTGGGGCTTGGAGGGTGCCAGCCTAAGAGAGCAAGCCAACCTGCTGAGGATGGCAGAGCCCAAAGTTGGGAATAACCCGAGTGCCTGATGCTATCACTGAGATGCTGAAAAGAACCAGCCCTGGAACAATTCGTTATAACCATGGATGATAACTAAATGTCCCCCACGTTTAAAGCTCTTTTCTTTGGGCTTTCTGTACCTTGCAGCCAAAGTCACCCTAACTAATACAGAAGGTGACCCTTATGGGACAGCAAAAATTTGACTCCTCGTTTTCCCTTTGAGATTTCCTTTGTCATTCTTATAAACATACAGCTGAAAGGTTATCTAGTCCCACCCCTTGTTTTATAGAAGAGAAAAACCAAGGGGCAAGGAAGGTAATTGCCACGGTTGTACGGTGGGCTAACATCTCAGACCCCTGTGGGGTCTCTCACCAAACCATTGCTCCTCCTCAGCTTCAAGTGCCTCGGCAGCGGCACGGCTGATGAATGGTAACCCTGATGTCATCAGAGTGGCCATGTTCAAGGTGTACCGGGCACTTCCAATATGTCACGCTTTGTACTTTCACAACTGCCCTGGGAAGTAGCAGATGTCAGCTGCATTTTTTCAGATGAGGAAACTGAAGTCCAAGAAGAGAGGACAAGCTTAAGGTCACAGACCTTTGCATGAGAAGGGTTCAACCCAGGCATAACAAAGGTCACAGCAAAATGAATCAGACATGTGAGGACTTTTACTCCCTGGATATGGGAACCAGGAGACTTGCATGTTGGTTTTGACTGCCGCTCTCAGGAAATCCTCTCTCTTTGGGCCTCTGAATAGGGTGGATCCTCCCCTGAGGTACCTCCACAGGGTGTGTGAGGCTTAAAGATAATGTCTGCAAAGTGTGTGGACCTGCTTGCTTCGGATCCTACAAAGTAGGATGGTTAGTGCCAAAGCTGAAGGACACTTGCTGTTGCTTAAAAAGAGCCCTGCCATCGTAGGCCTCTCGCCACCCTCCTATCACTCCACCCCGACCCTCCAAGCTTCCACCAGCATTGGTCCCACCAAGGTGAAAGCTGCAGGAGCAGGTCTGTAGTTTACAGAACATCTGGGAGAGGCTGTGGGCAGCTGGGTAATTTCCAAATTAATTGTAGGAGAAACGTAACAAAACAATCTGCAAGCTAAGCATCCCAGGAGCTCACCGCGAGACTGACAGCCTGGAATCCAGAAAGTACAATGCACCGACCACAGACGGGAGGGCCCTTCCTCCTTGTGGGGAAGAGGGCTGACTTCCTTCCAACAAGGGCCCGTCTGGGCCTGCAGCCGGCGTGATAGGAAAGCAAAACCCCAGAGCTGAAACAGGCTTTCCACCTCAATCCCAAACTAAAATGAACACAAACAACTTTCTCGAAACACTACCACAAGGCTGGCTGGATGCTGAATTACATGCCCTGCCAGACACCCCACTTCTCAGCAAGGTGTTTTCAGGTCTCATGTTGAAGATGTCCTCCTGAATCCATCCTCAAGAAACCTGGGCTGCCCGCCACTGTCCCCCGCAGACTACACACATATGCACGAAATGAACCTGGAGTCTGACAGACTGTTAGTAACAGTCAGATCTGAATATTGTTTGGTACTTTCCTATTTTCCAAGAGGCTGCCTGCCTTTGCCAGAAAAGCACTGATTCAAGACCTGGCTCCAGTACTTGGCCAAGTCTCAGCCTCAACTTCCCCACCAATAAAATGGGCACAGCACTGCCTTCTCTGATACCGGTCACAATGGCTAATATTCAGTGAGTTGGGGGGCAGGCACTGCTTAGTACTTTTCAGATTCCACAAACTCCCCTAGGAGGCAGTGACCATAAACTAGGAAATGGTAGGAGCATTTGAAGTCAGGAAGTTGGGCACCAGAGCTTCTAATCAATAACACTTTGCATCCAGGTTCAGAGAAGAACTAGGCTAGAGGCAAAAGACTCAGGCTGCCCTCTGATCACAAGGCCAGTCTTCAAGGTAGCATTGAAGAAAGTCAACCTTGAGGTTTAATTTGGATCTTACTCATCTCCTAGAAGATGGACTTTTGACTCTGGATATTTTGAACAGTTTATATGTGAGAAGATTAAAGTGAATGAAAAAACTGGAAATTTTGAAAACGTTGTTCACATGGAATGCCTAAAAATAAAATCCAGTTGTTTCTAAGAAACAGTTCTCTACAAGGTATTTTAAATATCTTACCAAGAAGTACCTTAAAAAGAGAAATCTTGGAGCTCCTGTGGTGGCTCAGCCAGTTAAGAACCCAACTAGTATCCATGAGGATTCGGGTTCAATCCCTGGCCCCGGTTAGTGGGTTAATGAACCAGTGTTGGCACTAACTGTGGTGTAGGTCACAGATGCAGCTCGGATGTTGCATGGCATGACATAGGCCAGCGGCTACAGCTCTGATTCAACACCAAGCCTGGGAACTTCCATATGCTGCAGGTGCAGCCCTAAAAAGACCAAAAAAAAAAAAAAAAAAAAAGGAGAGAGAGAACAATCTTCATGATTGGCTTCATGTGGCTGCATCTGACAAGACTTATAAACTTTGTTATTTCCAGATTAGTCAAGATGAAAATGGATCCAAGACTGAGGATTAGTTAAGTCGTCCCTTATAGGGCTGTGCTTGCTAATAAAACAAATAAAGCATACCAAAGAAAGAAACATCTAGAAATTGACCCGTACATTATCAGGGAATAAAAAACATTGTACTCTGCATATTAAGCATTTATTTTTTATTTAAGCGTATGCCCTTTACATGGTGCTAGCCTTCCTTTAACATTTTTTTTTTGGTCTTTTTAGGGCCGCACCCATGGTATATGGAGGTTTCCAGGCTAGGGGTCTAATTGGAGCTGCAGCTGCCAGCCTACACCACAGCCACAGCAACTCGGGGTCCAAGCCGTGTCTGCGACCTATACCACAGCTCACAGCAATGCCATATCCTTAACCCACTGAGCAGGGCCAGGGATCGAACCCGCAGCCTCATGGATACTAGTAGGGCTCTTAAGCTAATGAGCCACAATGGGAATTCCTCCAATACTTTCTATAAGCAATACTTAAATAGCTTCTAGCTAGTGGAATTTTTTCCAGGATTTCTGAAATGTATTGCTTTTAAACATATCTTCAAGTGTGTAGTGTAGTATAGGAAAAAATGAAGCACAATTTTGGGTATAACTTAATAAAATGTTTAAAATTTTAAAAAAGGAGTCAGGGCCTCACCCATCTATAGCCACCAACTTTGTGTGTGACCTTGAGTGAGTCCCCTGCCTTCAGTAGTCTCATCTATATACTGGGTAGTTGTGTATGGCTGGGAGCAGTCAGGGGGCCTCCACGGTCCCATTAACATAACCTTTGGTGACTGAGTCTGAGTCCCACTCCCCTACATACAAACATAAGCGTGGAACAGCATAAGGTGATGGTTTATTTCCAAGCCCTTCCATGTCTTTATCTCATGAAGTTCTCAGAACAGCCTCAAAGTGACTGGCATGAAGTGAGATGGGGGAATTTTTTTCTTATGTGTCATTTTAGGGGCCGCACCCGAGGCATATGGAGGTTCCCAGGCTAGGGGTCTAATCAGAGCTACAGCTGCCAGCCTATGCCAGAGCCAGAACAATGTGGGATCCGAGCCACATCTGCAAACTACACCACAGCTCACGGCAACACCGGATCCTTAACCCACTGAGTGTGGCCAGGGATTGAACCCACAACCTCATGGTTCCTAGTCAGATTCATTTCCGCTGAGCCACGATGGGAACTCCCAGATACTTAAAAACAGAGCGGAGCCCATGGATCGAACCTGCAACCTTAGGTGTACTAGTCAGATTCATTTCCACTCTACCACAACAGGAACTCCCTAAAAGATTTTAAAATATATATAATAAAAACATTAATTAAAAGAAAACAGGAAGATTATCTATCTATATATCTATATAGTTATTGTTGTTGTTTTTTAGGGCTGCACCAGTGGGATATGGAAATTCCCAGGATAGGGGTCAAATCAGAGCTACAGCTGCGGCCTACACCACAGCCATAGCAATGTGGGATCCGAGCCACATCTGCGACCTATACCACAGCTCACAACAATGCCAGATCCCTGACCCACTGAGCAAGGCCAGGGATGGAACCCACATCCACATGGGTACCAGTCAGATTCATTTCTGCTGCACCACAACGGGAACTCCCAGGAAGGCTATATTGATATCACATAAAGTAGCCTTCAGAGCAAAGAAAATTACTAGGAAAGACGGACATTTCATAATGACAAAAGGCTAAACCCACCAACAACACTTAGAAATCATAAATGTGTATGTACCAAACAAGTGAGCTACGATATAAAATATATGATGGAGAACTGGTAGAATTGAAAGGTCAGTCAAATTCACAATTATAACTGGAGTCTTCAACAACACTCTCTCAATAACTGACAGAAGAAGTAGACAGAAAATTAACAAAGATACCATCATACAATAGGATGAAGTCAACAGTTGTAGAAGACTCCACCCAATAACAACAGAATAGACATGCTTTTCAAAGGCCTATGGAACATGTAACCAGAATAGACCATATCCTGGGCCATAAAAACAAACCTCAACAAATTTAAGAGAATTGAAATCATAGAGAGCGAGCTCTCCAAAGGTCTCTGAGAAAGATTAACAAGAAGATCTCCAAACATTTGGAAACTACACAGCACACTTCTATTTAGTCCACGGGTAAAGGACAAAGTCTCCAGAAAAAAAAAATTAATCACAGAAGTGAATGAAAATGAAAATACAACATATCAAAAGTTTTGGGGAATAGCAAAGGCCGTGCAGAGAAGGAACTTTATAGCATTAAGGGGAAAACCTCAAATCAGTGAACTAATCTTCTACCTTAAGAAAGTTGAAAAAAAGAGAATATAGTCAATAATACTATAATAACTCTGCACAGAGACAGATGACAACTACTTATTATGGTCGTAATTTTGTAATATATAGAAATACCGAATCTCTATGCTATACACCTGGGGCTAATATAGTGTTGTGGTTCAATTATGCTGAAAGGAAAGAAGGGAAGAAGGGGAGGCAGGGATAATATAGATAACAGCAGAAATCAAAAAAACTAAACACAGAGAAACAACAGAGTAAATCAAGGAGATAAAGAGCTGCTTCTGTGAAACCCATGAATAAAACTGACAAAACTCTAGCAAAATTGATCAAGGAAACAAGAGAAGACACACTCAAATTACCAATATCCAATATTAGGAATGAAACAGGAATTATCACTAGTAATCCTACAGACACCAAAGGATAATAAGGGAATTCTACAAAAAATATACATTTGAGGAGTTCCCATTGTGGTGCAGCGGTTAATGAATCTGACTAGGAACCATGAGGTTGTGGGTTCGATCCCTGGCCTCACTCAGCGGGTTAAGGATCTGGCGTTGCCGTGAGCTGTGGTGTAGGTCACAGACACAACTCAGATCCCAGAAGCTGTAGCTCCGATTAGACCCCTAGCCTGGGAACCTCCATATGTAGCGGGTGCGGCTGTAAAAGGACAAAAGACAAAAAATAAAAAAAATTTAAAAAAACAAAACATACGTTTGACAACTTAGATAAAATAGACCGATTCCTTAAAAAAAAAAAAAAAAGGCAGCTTATCCATTATGAAGTAGATAATCTGAATAGCCTTATAATTATTAAGGAATTCGACTTATTTTTTTCCCATCTTTTTAGGGCTTCACCCCCAGCATATGGAAGTTCCCAGGCTAGGGGCAGAATTGGAGCTGCAGATGCTGGCCTACACCATAGCCACAGCAACTCGGGATCTGATCTGCATCTGTGACCTATACCACAGCTCATAGCAACACCAATCCTTAACCCACTGAGTGAAGCCAGGGATCAAACATGCATCCTCATGGATATTACTCAGGTTCGTTACTGCTGAGCCACAGTGGGAACTCCTCAAATTTTTAATTTTTTTAAACTCCCAAAAGAAATTTTCAGGCCCAGATGATTTCACTGGAAAATTCTACCAAAATTTTAAAGAATTATCATCAAGGACATAATCTCTTCCAAAAATTTGAAGAGGAAGGAATACATCCAATTCATTTTATGAAGCTAGTGTTACCCTGACAATAAAATCAGATAAAGGTCATACAAAACAGCAACAATAACCATAAACCAGTATTTTTTATATCCAATTCATTTTATGAAGCTAGTGTTACGCTGACAATAAAATCAGATAAAGGTCATACAAAACAGCAACAATAACCATAAACCAGTATTTTTTATATGATTTTTATTTATTCATTATAACTGGTCTACAGTGTTCTGTCAACTTTCTTCTGTGCAGCATGGTGATCCAGTTACACATACATGTACAGCTTCTTTTTTCTCACATTTTCATGCTCCATCATAAGTGACTAGACATAGTTCCCAGTGCTACACACCAGGATCTCACTGCTTATCCATTCCAAAGGCAATAGTCTGCATCTATAAACCCCAAGCTCCCAATCCATCCCACTACCTTCCCCCCACCCCTTGGCAACCACAAGTCTATTCTCCAAGTCCATGATTTTCTTTTCTCAGACAGAAAAGTCTTCAATAAAACAACAGCAAATAGAATTCAGCAATATATGAAAATAATTAAGCACCACTGTTTATTTCAGAGATGTGAGGCTGGTTCAATAGTCAAAAATTAATCACTGTAATCAACCTTATTGACAGGCTAAAGAAGAAAAAAATGACATAACTACATCAATCAATGCATAAAAGGCATTTGACAAAATTGACACCCATTGAGAAAAAAAAAATCTCTCAGCACAACACTGTAAATCAACTATACTTAAATAAAAAAATTTTAATTAAAAAATACATCTCTCAAAAAAACTGGAACAGATGGGATCTTCCTCAACTTGAGAAGGAATATCTACCAAGAACCTACAGTTAACATTATATTTTATGGTTAAACACTGAATTTTTTCCCCAAAGATCAAGCTCAAGACAAGGATATCCACTTTCATCACTCTTATTCACCACAGCACCAGAAGTTCTTATCAGTGCAAAAATAAATAAATAAATAATACTGCCCCTGTTTTTGGATGGCATGATTATTTCCATGGAAAATTCCGGGAATTCCTGTTGTGGCTCAGCAGTAATGAACCCAACGAGTATCCACGAGGATGTATGTTCAATCCCTGGCCTCCTCAGTGGGTTAAGGATCCAGTGTTGCCGTGAGCCGTGCTTGTAGGTCACAAATGCAGGTCAGATCCCGCACTGTTTCGGCTGTGGCATAGGCCGACAGCTGTAGCTCCAATTGGACTCCTAGCCTGGGAACATCTATATGCTGCGGGTGTGGCCCTAAAAAGCCAAAAAAAAAAAATTAACTTTAAATTTAAATTAACTTTAAATGGATAATGTAAACATAAAATGTAAAAGTAAAAACTTTTAGACAAAAAAAAAATGGGAGAAAAATCCTTGGGATATAGGACTAGGCAAGTAAAATGTTCTTAGGCTTGACACCAAAGTACAATGAATAAAAGGAAAAAAATTGCTAAATAGGACTCTGTTAAAATTGAAAACATACATTTAGGAAAGACCCTGTTAAAGGGAAGAAAAAACGAGCTATAAACTAGAAGAAAATATTTTTAACTCATATTTGACCAAAGACTCATATACAGAATATATAGACAACTCTCAAACTCAACACTAAGAAAACAAACAATCTAACTAGAAAATGGAAGAGACATTGCAGCAAGGAGACTATACAGATGGCAAATAAAAACAAGAAAAAATGTCCAACGTCATTAGCCATTAGGGAAATGTAAATTAAAACCATAATGAAATATCCCTGCATACCTATCACAATGACTACAATTAAAAAAACAGTGACAACATCAAATGCTGGCAAGGAGTCAGAGAAACTGGATCACTCATACAACGTTGGTAGGAATGTAAAATGCTACTGCCAGCCTAGAAAATAACTTGGCAGTTTCTGATAAAGCTAAACATGCAACAACCATACGACTCAGCAACTGCACTCCTGGGCATTTATCCTAGAGAAATAAACACTATATTCACACTAAAACCTGTACATGCTTATACCAGCTTATTTGTAACAGCAAAAAATCTGGAAAAAACCCAGATGACTTTCAATGGGTAAACAGTTAAACTACGATACATATATATCGTGGAATAATACTTAGCAATAGAAAGGAATGAAACTCCAGAGAATTATGCTGGGTGAAAAAAGCCAATTCCAATAGGTAACATGCTGTATGATTCCACTTACATAACATTCTTGAAATGAAAAAATTATGGTAATGGAACAGCTCAGAGATTGCCAAGGGTTAAGGAGAAGGTGCAGGTGGCAGTGAAATGGGTGTGGGTATAAAAGTGAAACATGAAGAAGCCTTGTGGTGATTGACACATTCTATATCTTGACTATGTGAATGTTGCCATGGTTGTGTTATTACAATATTATTTTATAAGATGTTACTATTGGGGAAATTGCATTAAGGGCACACAGGATCTCTCTATATTATTTCTTATAAGTACATATGAATCTACAATTATTTTAAAGTATTAAGTTCTAATATAGAAATAAATCAGGTTAATAAAATAAACCCTGTGTAGCTGTGATAATATCAGAC
This sequence comes from Catagonus wagneri, assembly GCA_004024745.2. NCBI lineage: Eukaryota > Metazoa > Chordata > Mammalia > Artiodactyla > Tayassuidae > Catagonus > Catagonus wagneri. The sequence continues at coordinate 33,867,413 of PVHT021183634.1, read as the reverse complement.
AAAATCTTTTATTGCCAAAAAAACCCACCACAAACCCCCTCACTCTGAATAAGACGGGTCACACTTCATGACAGTAACAGTTTCAATTTACCAGGAGGATAATAATTCCAAACTTGTCCACACCTAATAATATAGCTTTAAAATATACTGAGCAATGTGAGTATATGGGTTCGATCACTGACCTCAGTCAATGGGTTAAGGATCTGCTGTTGCTGTGAGCTATGGTGTAGGTTGCAGATGAGGCTTGGATCTGGTGTTGCTGTGGCTGTCAGCTATAGCTCCAATTCGACCCGTAACCTGGGAACTTCCATATGCCATGGGTGCGGCCCTGAAAAGCAAAAATAAATAAATAAAATAAAATAAAATTTGACCGCAAAAGTTGACAGAATTAAAATACAACATCATGGAGTTCTTGCTGTGGCTCAGCAGGTTAAAAACCTGACTAGAATCCATGAGGATGTGGGATCGATCCCTGGCCTCACTGAGTGGGTTAAGGATCTGGCATTGCTGTGAACTGTGGTGTAGGTCGCAGACACAGTTCAGATCTGGTGCTGCTGTGGCTGTGGCGTAGGCTGGCGGCTGCAGCTCCAATTTGACTCCTAACCTGGAAATATTCATATGCCACATGTGAGGCCCTAAAAAAAAAAAATCTTGATAAACCATAATGGACGCATCACAGATGCAGCTCAGAGATGGTGCTGCTGTGGCTGTGGCACAGGCCAGCAGCTGCAGCTCTGATGCAACCCTAAGCCTGGGAACTTCCATATGCCACAGGTGCGGCCCTAAGAAAAAAAGAAAGAAATACATGGGAATGATTAGCACAACATTCTATTGTTTGGCCTGGGCTGTGAGGAATTAGGAAGCAACAGGAGAAAGAACTCAAGGGGTCTATGATAAAGTTCTGATTCTCTTAACCTGGGTGGTGACTCCAAGGATGCTCAGTGGACGATGATGCTGCATACTGATTTATCAACTCCCTCTTTTATAGTGGATGATATATTTCACCAAAAACTTTTTACTTTTTTTTTTTAGGGGGCGGTCGCACCCGCGGCATATAGAGGTTCCCAGGCTAGGGGTCTAATCAGAACTACAGCTGTCAGCCTACACCACAGCCACAGCAACACCAGATCCGAGCCACACCTGCAACCTACACCACAGTTCACAGCAACGCCAGATCCTTAATCCACTGAGTGAGGCCAAGGATCGAACCCGCAACCTCATGGTTCCTAGTTCGATTTGTTTCCACTGTGCCATGACAGGAACTCCAATTTCACCAAAAACTTTTTAAAGATCACTGAACTTGGATTCAGAAGTCTTAGATACATATCTACATGCATTTCTTATAAACTGAAGCTCAGAGAGACGGTGATCTAACCACCTATGGAAACGGCTCAAAGCTAGCCTCCTGACTTCCAGTCCGGTGCTCGCTCCTCTAGACCCAATTCTGCGGCAGAGCTTTCTTTATAAGTCCCATTCTCTTGAGCATGAATGGTTTGTTAAATGTTACAGGTGAAGGTTGCTGAACCCAGGGCTGCCCAGGTGTGCAACTCCAGGGTCACCATGCCCACGACTGTGTATGTAGCTGGCTTCCCCTCCGGGGGCCATGTGAGTGATGCGCCTTGGGTTTGTGCAACCTGGTGCTACTAGTTCACCTGGAGAACTTCGGAAAAAAGAAATCTGCTACTGGTTCAGGACCAAACGACTGCCTAGGCCAACACAATCATTGTACAGGAGTTTAAAAGGTTAAAACCTCTAAATCTAAACCATCCTCCATCTAGCCCACTTCTTTATAACTTGTCATGGCCCATATTTTACCCTTTACAAGGCATCTTCACACCCAGTATCCCAAGTCCACCCAATTCACAGCTGGAAGTGGGGCTGATCTCTTTTGGAGTTGCAAACTGCTCAGCGCCATTCCCCGGGTCGCTCTCTCTCCCTGGGTGTCCTACAAGGCAGTCAAATCTGCAGCCCACTGACATCCAACCATCCCCAATGCCTGCAGACTATCTCTGCAATAGAAATGAATCGTCGCTACCCCAGAACAGCACTACCCTGGGTGTTTGTCTAAGTTTGGAGCCCCTAGTGGATTCATCTCTTTTTCCTTCAGTTCTTAGGAATCCACTAACCAGTTTTTCAATCTCAGCACTGTTGAGATTTGGGGCCAGCTAACATCTTGTTATAGGGGACTGTCCTATGCATTATAGAAATTTGGCAGTATCTCTGGCCTCTACCCACTACCCACAAGATAGCTCTCTCCCCCCTCATTCTGATATGAAACCCCAAAATGTCTCCAGCCATGGCCAAGTGCCCACTAAGGATTAAAATCATTCCTCTGTGGGAAATGCGGCCCTAGGCTCTGAGTGCCTTGAAGACAGGGCAGTGCCTTTTTCGCTTTGTATCCCTATTCTCTATCATCATTCTGGCACATAAAAGTTTACCAGAGTAGCAAATTCAACTTATTAAGTGCCTACTATGTGCCAGATATAGTCTGACCACCCTTCAGTCACTCACAAGCCATGAGTGACTGAAGTACATGCCACCAATACCATTAACTTGACATTTTCCTTTACACTGATTCACTTCATCTCAAATCAGCTACACAACATGGTATCTATAGTATCGGACAGAGAGGGGGCTCAGGAAATGGTTGGGGACTATAAATAAGCAGCCCTTTCCAGCTCTCAGTGTCAGCTTCATGGAAAGAAACCGATTCCCTCACTATCTATCTAGTCTATTAGGGACTTACCACTTATGTAACAAACTCCAAAATTCAAAAATTTTGACACAGTGGGATTTTACTTCTCACTCATGAGGAGTTCATATAGGATGTTCTTGGCTACCAGGTGACTGTTCTCTGTGGCAGTTCAGGGACCTCAGCCTCTTGAAATCGTAAGACTCCACCATGCCCTATAGATTCAGACAGAAAAAGGGTAGAGGGAGCATGAAGGCACCCCTCATCTCCACCAGTAGGCCTGGAAGTGACCCACATCACACATAAGCTCACCTTCCATGGGTGAGGACCACTCCCAAGGCCCCAGCTCAGTGCAAGGGGCGCTGGGAAATGGCCAGCCACTTCCCAGCGATGACTCAACGCTGTAGAACAGGTGCACTCATCTTGGTGGACAGCTAGCTGGCCCTGCCTCAGGTCACGTAAGATACTGTCAGCTCACATTTCAGGTGTCTGCTTTCACCCCCGGTACATCCCCTTCACAGCACCTCGTCATCCCAACTAACCGCACCGCTGATGTAGCCAAGAGGGAGCAGAGTACGGAACTTCTTGTCTGCAATGAGCTCTCGAATCAGCACGTCCACCCCATTCCTTCCACCCTTTGCCATTAGACAAATGGCAAAACCAAGAAAGGAGGAAGGACCTACTCAGGATTACCCACCAGGTCAGGGGCAGTACAGAACTCTGAGCTGCCTGCCCTAGGCTGCCAGCAGTGGGGCCCATCCACCCGCCTTCCACGGAAACAGCCCAGGGAATTAGTGCTGATGCCAACGCCCCACTCTGGAGTTCCCGACACCCCTTCTTGGATCCAGGCACTTTCAAAAGGTGCATTTCAGAGAAGAGCCATCAACACTTACAGAGGGTGGGTCTTAATCCATAGAGGATTATTAGCTTCACTCAAGTGATAGGATGTCCATCAGCACCTCCCATTCTTCCACCAATTATCTATCTGCTAATTATCTGGGATTAAGAATTGACACGGAGCGACATGGTCATTAACCACATATTTGCACAACTTATTCATGTTAGTAGGGTTGCTCAGTCTCACCTGAGTCTAACTGGACACGCCCACAATGCTGCACAACACATTTACATCTGCTTGGCTGTCAGCACCCAATAAAGCACTACAGGACGTGTTTACTTCCAAAAGGACCTGGCTCTTGGCAAAAGCTTTTTTGCTGGCACGCTGGGTGTCTTAACTTTCTGGCGGTATGGACTGTGGCTTAATTCAGAACACACATTCAATCATTTGTCAGACATTCATTAACTCAAACACTGTGACAGGCAAGGCACTGGCTCCAGGAAATTTTACAAAGGGGAAGGAGACACTGTTCTTACCACCTCGGAAGTTTGCCATCAGTCAAGGAAATACATGCAAACAGAGAGAGCTAAGGCCCTGAAAGAGGGGAAAGCGGCATGCCATGGGAATGCAATCCCAGGAGAGATTTGTTTGGCCTGAAAAATCAGGGGAGGCTTCACAGAGGAGGTGGCATTTTCAGCACTGAGAGAGAGAGAGAGGAATCCCAGGCTAAAGGAACTGCAAAAGCAAGGGCACAGAGATGTGCAAGGAGAATGGGGAGTGACCTACTGTGGATGGAACACATGCCACAGGCGGGAGGGAGACTGCCTGGTAGACGGGGTCATGTAACGGAGAATGCTGAATGTTCTGCTAGGTTTGGAAAAGTGTCCTCTGTTATAAGGAACATGGAAGGAATTTTGGTCTGTGTAGGTGTGGAGGGTGTCAGTAAACGTTTTATTGAAATACAGCACACATACAGAAAAGTACAAACATTTTCACAAACTGACCACATTTATGTAAATGACACCCTAAGGAAACAAAGCATTATTAAAACTCCAGAGATTCCCCCTTGGGCCCGTTTAATGAACTACTCAATCCCAAGAGAAAGCACTACCCTGACCTCAGCACCATAAATCAGTTTTCCCTATCTTCTTGCATTTGGATTCTTTCACTCAGCACAATGTTTTCAAGACCCACCCGTGTTACTACATAAAAGTAGTTTGTTCTTTATCATTGCTAGTATCTAATTGTATGCAGATATCACAATTATTAATGAGCATTGTGTAGTTTCCAGTTTGGGGCTGTAAGCCTTCTTGCACGTGATTTTTGGTGTTTTTATGGATGTCGATCTCTTTTGGTACGTATCTAGGGGTGAACTGCTAGGTCATAGGCTATGCATATAACAACTTGAACAGACACTGCTAGTTTTCTTAAGTTGTTTTGTCCATTGTTGTGTGCCACCAGGAATGCATGGGAGTTCTGGTTGCTTAGTACCTTCACCAACACTTACTGCTGTCAGTCTTTTTATGCTTTATACCTGTCTATTTGGAGAGGAGTGACACAACCCCTCATGGATTGAAAGATGGTCGCTCTGACAGTAGCATAGAGTGTACTGCTTAGAAAAGAGGGAGCTGGCACAGAGGCACCAGTCACGAGGCCAGGCAGCAAAGCCCGGGAGAAGGATAATGAAATCAGTGGCAACAGAACTAGAATTCAAAAGGCTGAGAAAAAGAGGTGCTGTTAGGTGGAGTATGTAAAATGTGGATGCAAGATAGAAGTGGGCTTGAGAGGGAGATGGAGGAAGGTTCCTGCACGGGGTGGCTGGTGGGTGAGGGGTGTCAGATTTGGAGGTAGGAGAAAACATCTTCGTTTGGGATACATGGAGTTTGAGATGTAGGATGAAGAGATGGAGAGGTCCAATAAACCGCGGTTACACGTGTCTGCTGCTAAGGGGTGAGGTCGAGGCTGGAGACATGGAGTTAGGATTTATCATCACAGAGGCAGAGGTTGAAGCCGGGGTGTGGTTGAGATTTCCCAGGCGAGTTGTATGAAATCAAAGAGAAGAGGGCTGAAGACCAGCCGCCCACCTTGAGGGGATGAGCGGAGGAAGAGGAGCAAGAGACAAGATCGCTTCCCTCTGAAAGCTGGCAGGGGCTGTGAAGCGTGAGTCAGGCCCTTGGAGCCCCAGCAGCAGCCTGGGGTCCCTCTCACCAGCTATGGTTTTCTCCTGAATGAACTTGCATCATTAACCTCAAAGCTTCATTGCGAAACCTGCATCAGGTTGCGTACCTCTGGCGGCGTCCTAGGAACAATGAGCACCAGACTCATAGCATCTTGGGGCTGGGAGTCCTCCCCACCCCCATCTCCACATCTCTGCCAGCGAGGTATCCAGCACCCCAGGCGGGGATCTCAAACTTCCCACGGCAGCCCATCCCACAGCTGAGCAAGTGAGGATACAAGAAAACCTTCCTTACAAAGGCGGTCTCATGATGTTGGAAGGAAGAGAAAAAATCCAATGGTAATGACCTTGGATAGAGTGAGATGCAAGACTCTGCCTTCTGGGAAATCTGTTTCTACTAACGTAGCCATGAGTGTCTTCCTGTTGGGGTGATGGTGCTCGGCTCCCCACAGGAAGCCACAGTGATTTCACTACCGCTCGCACACTGGCGGGGGATGTGCTCATCCGCTGCAGGCATCCTCTGGCTTCATCAAGCAGTGAGAACTGCGCTGGAATGAGGCCAGGCTCTCAGGACTGAGGCAGTGCATGCTACAGCACAGACCCACCAGGCTGGACATGCAGAAAGAACAAATGGTGGCTGGCCGAGAGCAAGCCCAGTGCAAGCAAGGTGGGCACAATGCCATTCGGCGCAACACTTTTTTCTAAACATTTACCTGCACTCGCCCTGTGCGAGTCTCTGAAGAAGATGACAGATATGATTAAGAAATAGCTCCCCCGCTTGGGGAGATCGGTGGAAGAAATGGGCATGCAAGAGGGGAAGGTGGCCAAAACTTTTATTTTTTTGGTTTTGGTTTTTTGTTTTCAGAAATTTCCAAAACACCCACCTAAGCAGCCTCTGCATGATCTCAACGACAGAGACTTGGTTTCTGAAAAAAAAAAACATCAGAGGAAACCTATCCTTGAGCCTCAACAGAAAGGGTATTAATGGCCAATATTAACAACTGACATAGCGTGAAACCCCAAAGTATTAATACTTGGATACACGTTCACCAACTAAAAAGACATACATCACTTTCTTTGGATTACAAGCTATCCGTTAGACCTCAGACTGAAGACAGGAATTTTCCAAAAGCTGGAAGACTTTGGAAGTGCATAGCTTCCATCCAAGATGACAGAACAAGATTAACTTTCTGGTTCTAGAGAATCCTTTTCCTTTCTCTTTGCTTTACCACTGAGGTTGCCTCTTACTGTACATTAACACCCTCTATTTTCTCAATATGATTCCCATTTTCTCTATCCGGTTACTTTTGATCCCCTGTGGTCATCAGAATCACCCTGATCCACAGGTATGGAATCCCACCAAGCACAGCATATGACCAGCAAATGAGGTACGGGAATGAGCCCATGGTCCTGAGATGCACTGCTTGATAACAAATACTGCACTGAAGGTGACCAGCTTCACAGAACGCTGAAATGTCCTCTAAAGCTGAGGCACCGTCTGAGGCAGCACCCCAAAAGAATAGAATGCCTTTTTTCAGGATGCAGTGCATTTATTAAGTCAGAGGCCCTGTAGGTGTGTATGCCCCAGCAGGGCCCAGGAACCAAGAGGTGGAAGCAGCAGCAGCCGCACTGACCATCAGTCCCAGTGACCTACTGCAGGGCTCAGTGCTTCCCATCCCTGCACCGGGGGACTCTGCAGCGTCATACTTCCTCAATCCCCTATGGATCTACCAGCATAGGAATATATATTATGCTTCATCAGTTAGACTTCTGGACTGGAACTTACTTGTTTTATTAGAAAACTGGTTGATTTTCTCATCTTCTTGATTGTGGTGGTGGTTTCACTGGGACATGTATATGTCAAATTGTACAGTTTAAACAACTGTACTTCAATAAAGCTGTAAAAAAAGATGTGAATAATTATATGAAATGCATGATCTCAAAAGAAAAAATTATTGAGATTTCAAGAGAAACTTTGGTAAAAATATAAAAAGTAGTTGAGAAAAATCAAGAAATCCTTCATAGAGGATGTAACCATAGGCATGACTCAAAGTTAATAAAATATATTTTCACATATAACTCCAACTGCTCTCTTTAAAAGTTGGGATAGCTTAAAGAGAAGGCTTCTCCTCCATTCAAATCAGAAAGGGTTTGAGTGTGCAGGATGAGGCCATAGGAAAGGGGTGTAATTAGGGAGAAGCATCATGATGCTGGGAAAAGGGGAGGCACCCGGGAGAGAGGAGCACAGCCCAGCAGGGTGGCACACTGCATGGGTAGAGGAAGGACAGTTGAGGGCCCTTAGGGGTACAGCAACACAAAAGGGACTTGGGGAGAAAAAGAATTAATCAGAGAGGATTTTTAAGGTGTTTACCACCTGTTTGGGTATTGTGTCAGGGGCTGGGAAAAAATCCAGTCATGTTCAGGGCCATGAACTGGATTATTAAGAGCTCAGGAGTTCCCGTTGTGGCTCAGTGGAAACGAATCTGACTGGTACCCATGAGGACGCAGGCTCGATCCCTGGCCTTGCTCAGTGGGTTAAGGATCCGGCATTGCTGTGAGCTGTGGTGTAGACCGGGGGCTACAGCTCTGATTCAACCCCTAGCCTGGGAACCTCCATATGCTGCAGGTATGGCCCTAAAAGGACAAAAAAAAAAAAAAAAAGAGTTCAGAAAACCTGAAGGAGAACAGAGTCCTCAACACTGGTTCATCAGTCACTCTCCATCCAAGTGTCTTGGACAAGCCTATTCTATTAGGGCTGATGTGAATACCAATGATGAGCTTCTGAAGCCTCTAATCAGATGGTGGAGCCCCAGTGCTGTCCCCATGGAGCAGATCCTTATCTTCTGGAGCAAATCCTGAGATTTTTTGTGCCTTCCTCAAAACAAAAGGAACGCCACATAAAAGACCTTTTTCTGAGGTTTTCAAGAAAATAAAAGATATTTAATCTATTTTATAAATGAGTACAAGTAATGTAGAGCCCTGCTGATGCAATGTAGAAAGATTTATCCACGAATAATGATCTAAAGAGGAGAGAATAGGAACTGAGTCCAAGCCCCTCATTTCCTTCTTGTTTTTCAGCATCAGTGCAGAGGGAAGAAGAGGAACAAAGAGGGAGCATTTGGTAGGTAAGCAAAAAGAGAGGTAGGAGCAAAGAGGGAGAATTTGGGCTTCTTTCCATGAGACCCAGGTCCACATCCGCAGTCCCTAAGGATGTCAGATGCTAGAGCTCATCCCTCTTACAGAACAAAGCTCTCAGCAGGGAGAGTCATAGAAAGGAGTCAGAACCAAGAACACTTGGGTTCCCTGCTGGGTCCATCCCTAGGAATCAAAAGAACCGTAGAGCGGGCCAGGGGGTCTTGCCCACCAGGTGGCAGTGTGGGACACGGCGAAACAGAGCTCGAGGCAGAACTTTTTGGGTCCTGGTTTGGGACAAACTGTTTAACTTACCTACGGCTCAGATCCCTCCATAAGACATATCTGACCTTCATCCTTCCCAGCGTGGTTATGAGGATCAGATGGAATAAAGTAAAAAACACTACTCCACACCTGAGCCTGTCTATTGTTGTCTATGACTAACCTTGTGTACTAATGCCTAGAGCTCTTGGAGTCGAGTCTCCTCCAGAGAGGACAGCTTTGCTCAGTCTCCGATAAGATCCCTTTGCTCCTAGCTTCACCACATGTGACTGAGTCTTCCAGCTTCCCAGCTCAGAGAGCTTACTGGAAAAGAACCCACATGACATGGGATCTGCTGGCTCTTTGGAAAAGCAGGTATTGATGAATTTCTTCTTTCCTCTTCCCCTCTTCCTTGCATGGCCTCGTGACTGCAGGGCCCCAGTGCAGATGAAGTTGACATGGGAGGGTAATCCTACAGAGAAGGGAATGTGAAAGAGACCTCCTCCTTGAGGAATAAAAGAAGCACCTTGAAGTCTGTGACATGGAGTGTATGACTCCTGCCAGGTCTGCTGGGCAGACCCTTTCTGCTCCGGGCTGCAGCCTGTCTGTCCAATCTTCTGCAGTCATCTGGGTAAGCTTCTTGATGAGAACAGACTTCCACGAGACCCCTGCTGGGAGGTCATGATAGAGGAGCCATGGAAGATGATCTTCCAAGATCTGGGAGGGTGAGCGAGGCTGCTGCGGCCTCTGTGTCCCTTTGCCTTCCACAGCCCCTCTCTGAGCCTTCCCCTCCCACAGAGGCCTGGCTCTGGGGGTCTCTGCAAGCAGATGTGCTGAGGTGATAGGTTCTCTTCCTCAACCCAGTTCTCCAGGAGCTCCTTGAGATATAAGTCACAAAGAGAGTGCATTTCTGAATTATGGGGGCAAGAAAAAAGGAGGAATACTCACCAAGCAAGCGAAGCAGACTATCACTGAAACCTGCCGGGACTGTTCAGTCTCTTGCTGACACACAGGACACCACGGGCTCCTAACCCTGCTGGAGCATCACAGACAAACCACAGCAGCTGCATAGTCCTCGGCAGTTCCCACTTTCAACTTCTTTAATAGAAAGGCTTTTCAAGTTATTTTTCATTCAATGAATTTGGGTAATTTGTATATTCATATTATCTATTCATTTCATCTAAGTTTTTTAATTTTATTGGCACAAAGTTGTTCATAATATTCCTTTTAGGGAGCTCCCATCATGGCTCAGCAGTTAATGAACCCAACTAGGATCCATGAGGATGCATGTTCGATCCCTGGCCTCACTCAGTGGGTTAAGGATCCAGTGTTGCCATGAGCTGTGGTGTAGGTCACAGACGCAGCTTGGATCCCACATTGCTGTGGCTGTAGTAGGCAACTGCAGCTCTGATTCAGCCCCTAGCCTGGGAACTTTCATATACCGAGGATGCGGCCCTAAAAAGAAAAAAAAAAAACATATATACATATTCCTTGTAAATATCAGTATAATCTATAAAGCTGTCACCTCTCATTCCTGATACTTTTGGCTGGTGGTTTCTATTTTTCAACTCGGCCTTGCCAGAAGTTTATCAAAAGTTGATGTGAAATAAACAGCTTTTGGTTTTTTGATTTCTTTTTAATTTTATGTTCCACTGATTTCCGCTTTGGGTTTAATTTGCTCTTTCTGATTCAATTTATTGGAATTTTACCAGACATTAGAAATAAATGCACGGGTTCACTTCATGTTTATACAGGAGTCAGAGATGTGATTTGCGGGAGAGAGGTGGTGAACTCTGTTTTAGTTCCACTTTATGGCTCTTCTGTTTGAATTGATGGAACAGTTATTTGCAGATTCTCCTAGGCTGGTAACCTTAGCGTTATTAGTGTTTTTTTTTTTTCTTCCTTAACTTTTTTTTTTCATATTAACAATGAATTTTATTTCAGTTATAGGTGTACAAAGATCGTAAGTCAATACGATAGATTTTGTGTCCCAAACCCACAGTGCATCCCCCCACCCCCCAGATTGTCTTATTTGAAAAACCAAGGTTTTCCAAAATCTGTGAGTCATTGTCTGTTCTTCAAAGAAGTTCATTGTGTCTCTTTAGT
>PVHT021183634.1:33742006-33855208 GCA_004024745.2 Catagonus wagneri | reverse complement strand
CCCCCAGTCCTGTGGAGCTCCTGCACACAAGCCCCGCTGGCCTTCAATGCCAGATGCTCCGGGGGCTCTTTCTCCCTGTGCCCGATCCCCAGGCGTGGGGTTTTGACGTGGGGCTCAGAATTCTCAGTCCTGTAGCTAAGTCTCTGTGATGCAGTTACTTTCCAGTCTGTGGGGCTTCCCACCCGGGAGGTATGGGGTTGCTTCTATTGCATAATCGCCCCTCCTACCTCTTGATATGGTCTCCTCTTTGTCTTCTGGAGTAGAATATCTTTTTTGGAAGTTTACAGTCCAGTTGGTTGAAGGCTGCTCGGCATTTGTTTGTAGTTTTGCTGTTTTTTGGGAGAGAAGTTTAGCTCCAGTCCTTCTATTCTGCCATCTTAATCCAATCTTCTTATTAGTGTTTAAGAATATTGGTTCTGGGAGTTCCCATCATGGTGCAGCAGAAATGAATCCAACTAGGAACCATGAGGTTGCAGGCTCGATCCCTGGCTTTGCTCAGTGGGTTCAGGATCTGGAATTGCTGTGAGCTGTGGTGTAGGTCACAGACGCAGCTCATATCTGGCATTGCTGTGGCTGTGGTGTAGGCTGGTGGCTACAGCTCCAATTAGACCCCTAGCCTGGGAACCTCCATATGTTGCGGGTATGGCCTTAAGACAGAAAGAAAAAAAGAGAAAATAAAAAAAAAGAATATTGGTTCTGCAGTTTGAGAGATTAATATCTTAAATCTTCCCTCTTCTTAACCATGAAACCCCACAGAGTAACTTAATGTCCCTAAACCTCAGCCTGCTCATCTCTACAACAGAAGTAATGATATTATCTTTTCTCACAATGAGATAATCCACATGGGAACTCTTAGCTCCTTACCTAACCTAAGAACCTGAAGAGCTTTTTCTTTTTTGTTGTTGTTGTTTTTTTTTTTTTTTTTTTGGCTTTTTGCCTTTTCAAGGGCCGTACTCGTGGCATATGGAGGTTCCCAGGCTAGGGGTCTAACAGGAGCTGTAGCCGCCAGCCTTTGCCACAGCCACAGCAACGCAGGATCCAAGCCGCGTCTGCAACCTACACCACAGCTCACGGCAATGCCGGATCCTTAACCCACTGAGCAAGGCCAGGGACAGAACCTGAAATCTCATGTTCCTAGTCGGATTCGTTAACCACTGAGCCACGACGGGAACTCCCTAACCTGAAGAGCTTGATAAATGTTAGCTATTATTTATTTTTTACTGTTTCATTTCATCACAAAACTCCATCCTGTCCTAAAGAACCCTTTATTATTTAAGGATTTTGTCATATTACCCTCTCCTGTTAAATAAACTCCAGTCTTTCACTGCTCCTCTCAAGTGTGGTAACTGGAGTTCCTGTCATGGCTCAGTGGTTAACAAACCCAACCAGTATCCATGAGGACATGTGTTCAATCCCTGGCCTTGCTCAGTGTGTTAAGGATTCGGTGTTGCCGTGAGTTGTGGTGTAGGTCACAGACACAGCCTGGATTCTGCATTGCTCTGGATGTGGTGTACACTGGCAGCTATAGCTCCGATTTGACCCCTAGCCTGGGAACCTCCATGTGCCTCAGGTGTGGCCCTAAGACAAAAAGACAAAAAAAAACAAACAAAAAAAAAAAACAAAAAAAAAAACAAAAAACTGTGGTAGCTAAATGTATAAGCTAGCCTTTATTTAGAGAAAATCATCCCAAAATTAGTGACTTAAAAAATAAAGAACATTGTTTTCTCCTCATGATTCTTTGTGTTGGCTGGGCCATCTGGGCCAACTCATACAGAGCTGGATGATGTAGAATGTCTTCACTGGTGACTGGCTCAACGTCAGCTGAGACTCAGTCACGTATCTCTAACTGTCTAGCAGGCTAACCCAGGCTTCTGCGTGTGGGAAAAGGATTCCCGAGGGGAAGAGAGGGCAAGCACTGATCACCGAGCTTCTTCCACCTTAAGACCCAGCAGATATTTTGTGCATGGCTTCACTAAGCAATCCATTTTATGTCGCTTGTTTCCCCCCTGCCTTGTCATTTCCAAGCACTTCTTATTTATGCTGTCCTCCTATGTGAATGTAACCTCCTATCTTGGCAAAGAACTAAGGAAGAAAAATCTCCCTCTCCGGATATAAGGGGATCCCTGCCTTGAAGTCCCTGAGGTCCCTGGGTAACCTGCCTAACCCCTCTGGGACTCAGTCCTGCCTCAGCTCTGCCAGTTCTCTCAGACCTCTACTCCTGCCCAATCCAGGCAAAGCCTGAGCCTCCAAATCTGCTGACAACCCCACTCCACACCAGCACAGGCCCAGCTCTGCCACCTGCCACCAGGGCAGCCCACCCTTCCTCCTAGTCTGCCCTCCTCCACCTGAGCACAGCCCCCTGACTTTTGGGAACAGCTGGTGCCCAGCTCCAAGCCTCTCCATTCCTGCTGACTGAGCTCAGAACTCTCATTCTGACAGCAGGTATGGGCCAGCCCTGGGGACCCAAGGAGAGAAATCCCCACCAGTCCCCTGCCCTGCGAGCTAAATCCAAGTAGACAGAGAACCAGTGGGTGGAGCTGACGAGTGACTAGATCGTACAAGCAGCGGCCCATCCCTTCCTTCATTCAGACTGAATGAACTGCATAGGTTCAGCGGGTACTGGGCTAAGGTGCTCTCAGCAGCTCAGCCCTCTGCAAGCAACGCCATCCACATGGGTGCCTGTCTTCTGCCTGGAGACTCAACTCCTTATCCAAAACCCCGTCTCTGGAAGAACAGAATACATCAGTGCATCTTCAAGAATGAGCTGCCCAGGCCCAGCCAGTTTACCTGCCTTCAAATGGCTCAGCTCCACAGCTGATGTGTGACCTGGGTGGCTTCTGGTTTTGTGATCCACCCGTGATGCTCCAGGAAAAAGTAAAAACATCTCTAACTATACCTACTAGGTTTTTTGGAGAGGAGGGAAGGACAAAGATACACAGTTATGTATTTATTTATTTTTTTTATGATCTTTTTTTTTTGCCTTTTTTGTTATTTTATGGCCGCACCCGCGGCATGTGGAGGTTCCCGCGCTAGGGGTCTAATCGGAGCTGTGGCCACTGGCCTGCGCCGCAGTCACAGCAATGCAGGATCCGAGCCGCGTCTACAACCTACACCACAGCTCACGGCAACGCTGGATCGTTAACCCACTGAGCAAGGGCAGGGATCGAACCCGCAACCTCATGGTTCCTAGTCGGATTCGTTAACCACTGGGCCACGACGGGAACTCCACAGTTATGTATTTAGATATATAAATCTAACTTAAGTTAGGACAGTTCACTCTCCTTAGGTTCCACATACAAATGTAACGTGTGCTCCCGACTAGGAATACGCCCCCACACCCAGGCAATCATTGGTAGCATCCTTGTGTTTATCCTTCCAGAAGTTTTCTACAGGATCTGTATAACTTCATTTTACACATATGAATAAAACATTTTAATACTGTACTATTTATGTTGCATTGACAAGTTTTTAAACATGGCTACATGACTAAATCTTTTCAAAATGTAGAGTCCATGACTTAGAAGCATGTGATAACCCCAAAACCTATTTTATAAATAACCTTTCTGGAACTTAAACCATCTTTTCAGAGAAAAAAATGTTCTAACTCAGGATCCATAAACAACTCTTTCTTCTTTTTTTGGCTACACCTGTGGCATGCAGAAGTTCACCGGCCAGGGATCGACCCCATGCCACAGCACTAAGAACACCGGTTCCCCGGTTCCTTAATCCGCTGAGCCACCAGGGGACGCCCATAACCGTCTATAAAGGGCCAGATGGTAAATATTTTCAGCTTTGCAGGCCATAGTCTCTGTCAGCAGTCCTGCTTTGGGGGTTTTGCTTTGTTTATAATCTTTTAAAAATGTAAAGACCAACCTTAGCTCTTAGGTTGTATAAAAACAGGCTGTGGGCCAAACTTGGCCTTCAGACTACAGCCTGCTAAGCCCTGTTCTAAATAGCGGTTAGTCTCCCAGTTTAGCTCCCAGAAGCAAAGTCCACCCATAATGTTGCTAAGATACCAAATGAGTCAATGTATTTTAAGCAGCTTTGTAAACCTTAATGTCTATACCACTACGAAGAATTATTAGACTTCACTGTTTAGCACGTGGGCAATTTTTTAAAATAAATTTTAACACTGAATAAAAGTTTTATAGATCTTAAATTGCAGGAAGAGTTAGTGAAGAATCTGAACAGAATTCTCCAGTTATCTACAAGGCAAAAAAGGTAAGAAACCCTGTATTACATCCAATCCTATATTTTTTAAGGGCCACATCCACAGCATATGGAAGTTCCCAGGCTAGAGCTTGTATTGGAACCGTAGCCAATGGCCTACTCCACAGCCACAGCAATGCCAGATCTGAACTGCATCCATGATCTGGACGTACCTCGCAGCAACGCCAGATCCTTAACCCACTGAGTGAGACCAGGAATCGAAGCTCATCCTCCTGGATACTAGTTGCCAAAACCATAACTCCAATCCTACCTTTTCTTGTCAGCACAACATAAATACACATTGACTCAAATTTGATTGGTTTGTATGGTATGAATTCATAGGTCAAGTGGCCCCCTCCCTCAGAAAACAGAGTGTATCCCTGAGTTGTTGCCCTACTGTTGGCAATGAAAAGGCTTTTTCTTGTGTTTGATCACAGTCACATGCATTGACCTAAACTTTGAGTCCTCTGTGAGGTGCACCTCCCCAAACACACAAAGGCAGAGAAGGGGCAGACAGCAGAATAGCGAGGACGCTGGAGAGTCATGCAGTGGCTACCTAGATGAGGAACCTTCTTTTCAATGATGACCAAAAATCTCTATTCTATTTCACTGAGCTTTAATCCTTATGGCTTGCCTCATCTCTGTCACAGAGGTAAGACTTAGGTTAAAAATTTCACGCCATGATTACAATTCTACTTTTCTTTTTTTTTTCATCTTTTTGCCTTATCTAGGGCTGCACCCGCGGCATATGGAGGTTCCCAGGCTAGGGGTCTAACAGGAGCTGTAGCTGCCGGCCTTCGCCACAGCCACAGCAACGCAGGATCCGAGCTGCGTCTGCAACCTACACCACAGCTCACAGCAACGCCAGATCCTTAACCCACTGAGCGAGACCAGGGATCAAACCCGCAACCTCATGGTTCCTAGTAGGATTTGTTAACCACTGAGCCATGATGGGAACTCCAAATTCTACTTTCTTATAAAAGAAAGGCAGACTACCCTGAAATACCTGGGCTGGAATCAGGAAAGAAGGTGGGAAAAAAGGATTGTGTGTAAGAAAGGGACTGAGCAGGGACCATGTGCACCTGCAGTGAAGGTGGCTCCTGGTATGTGTTCACCTCAGGAAGGAAAGCCAGGTAGGCAGGAGGAATCACTTTATTGGGTCCTTAAGGTGGGAGGGGGAGCACTTCGTGATAACTCCTTTGGCAAAATATCCTGTAACTTGCTAAAACAAGTCCTTTAAAAAAAAAATCTGTCATGATAATAATAATAATAAAACAAGGCCATTCATACATTGAGATTTTAAGGATCCTCGATTCTCCTGAGTCTGCATGTCTGACCAGGTAGGCCAGAGCACGGTAGCAGAGAAATGGTGTTGATGATGACAGGCATAATTTTAAAATGACCTACATTTACAGACCATGGAAGAGTTTAAAAATACTTCCCGGTGGCTGAGCAAGTTAAGGATCCAGCATTGTCACTGCTGTGGCTCTGGTTACTGCTGCGGTGCAAGTTTGACCCCTGGCCTGGGAACTTCCACATGCCACAGATGCGGCCAAAAAATAAGAAGAAAAAGAAAATACCTCCCCAAGTATCATCCTGGTAACAACTCTGTGAGGTGAGGGAGGTAGAGACAGAGGTAGAGACTCGCTCAGGGTCACACAGCCAGCATAGGGCAGAGCAGAGGGCAGCGTGTTTTCTGAGGCCAGCCTCAGTGCTCTCCGCATCTCCCACGCTGCTTCCGAGGAGGTTCCAGGCAGATCCAGCGGGAACGGGCATTTCTGCCCTTATTCCTCACCCTGCTCTCCGTCCAGTGACTGGATCCCCATGAATGTCGCCCTAAGTGGAGCATCCTAAGCTTATGTAGCACAGGGAGCTGTCGACCCTCAAATAAAGCAGCATGGTTTGCTGAGCATCTGCACCTGCACCGGGGGAGGCAGTAGAGGCAAGCTGGGAAGGAAGCCAACTCCGAGGCCAGGCCGGGTGCGCTGAAAGCCTCGATGCTTGGCTGACCAGCTGTGTGAGCTTGAGCACGTTACTTAACCTCTGATCAATGCAGAGAAAGCAGTAGCCCAGTGCCAAGTACAAGCTAAAAGCTCAGGAACTAATATAGATTTTCATTATTGTTGAGTCCTCCTCTGCCTCCTTTGGGACCATATCATAAAAACCTAACTAACCAACAAAGGCTGACAAACACACAACTCATAGATTTCGTTCATGAGTCTACCTGCTTGTGCACAGCCTCCCGTGCTGGACTAACTCATCCCACCCATCAAGTTACAATTTAAATAATCTCTTTCCATATGTGATTGACAAGTATCAGCATTTCTTGTGGAAGCTGCTGTTCTGGAAAGCTGGGGCAGGGGGGCTGAAAGCCAAAACTACCTAAACAGCTTGAACTCCTGGAGTTTATCACCAAGCTGGTGAAAACAGTCAGCTATCAAGGGCTCCCCCTACAGGCACCAAAAAGCAAAAGCTAAACTCTAAGGTGGATGTCATTTGTGTCCCTCTTTTCTGAAAAAGTTTCCTAGATGAACAGGAATAGATTTACTTTAAATGATTTCCCTTTCTAAGGGATGGAAGTTTCATGACCCAGAGATCCAAATTTCCTCACAAGAGGACACTGAAAATACTTGTCTGGAGACAAAAGCTTAGACAGTGACTCAAGGACTGGGGGTGGGACGAGGCTCGAGAACATGTTATATGAGAAACGGCTGAAGAAAACATAGGCGCCTGATCAGCTTTACCTGTGGGTGCACTAAAGGGCGGAGTTATCAGTAAGCAGATCTGAACTCACATAAAGGAAGAGCACTTTAACAATGAGCTACCTGGGCAGGGGTGAAGGGTCATCACTGAGGAGTTTAAGGAGGGAGAAAAGGCCAAACACAGGGAATATGGAAGAGACTTGTGAGCTGGTAGAGAACTAAGCTAAAATGTATTTGGGATTTTAGTTCCAAAACCCTGAGAATGTATATTAAAACCCCAAACAACGGAACAGTCCCCTTACTAGAAGCCTGGCTGGTATTGTCCTCAAGAGTTATTTTTTCTACATCAGATATCAACATTTTGTACTTCAAGACCTGAGTCAAAGTAAATTTAAGAGAAAAGATTCAAAATCAAAACAAAGGGTAGATTGTACCAATGTCAACTTCCTAGTTTTAACATTATACCATAGTTATATAATATGTTATGAATAAGCTAGGTAAAGGGCCCTCAGCACTATTTTTGCAATTGTAGGTGAATCTACAATTATCTCAAAATAAAAAGCTCTTAAAAATCAAATTAAAGATACTTCCCCAAGAAGTTAGAAGTAACCTCAAAAACAACCCAGTCTGTTTCAGCCATGCAGTGTCATCAGCCACAAATGACTCTGTGCAAGTATCCACAGGCAGCTGGGCTCATTTCAAAACCACGATCAATCAGCTATTAAGATTTACAGCTGTGATTAGGAAAGCCTCTGTCATGTCGACAGGTGTCTAATTTGGTTAGGCCGATCATAAATCTCCAGTTGTGTGGGCTCACATTGTTAAAATCACCTATAGGCAATACATTCTTGCAACTGCTTCCCATGTGGTACTCACACAGGAACCACGTACAGACTTAATTACTCTACTTATCTAATTGCAATACAGCAGTGTGCTTGTGTCTTCTTCCTCCACATCCTTTTCACCTCATTCTATCACCAAAATCTCACAATCGTGAAATAAGTAAGAAATAAACCAGTAATTAAGTCACTTTCTTAGACTTCTCAAAGTGACTTTTTTTCTGATACAAAGACATCCAAAGAAATCTTTGTGTCTCTATATTGTAATCAGGATTAAAGATATACACATACATATATCTCTATGTGTGTGTCTGAAACACAGGGGTTTAATCTTGAAAGATCTTTATTATAGCTTGGTTTTGATTTGTTAGTTTCTTAAGATACTATAACTCAGTCTGATTTAGAATACAGAAGTCAGGCTTTTTCATAGTTCCTTTTTTTTTTTTTCTGTCTTTTTGCCTTTATGTAGAGCCGCACCCGCGGCATATGGAGGTTCCCAGGCTAGGGGTCCAACAGGAGCTGTAGCTGCCGGCTTTCACCACAGCCACAGCAACGCGGGATCCGAGCCACGTCTGCAACCTACACCACAGATCACGGGAACGCCGGATCCTTAGCCCACTGAGCAAGGCCAGGGATCGAACCCACAACCTCATGGTTCCTTAGTCAGATTCGTTAACCACTGAGCCACAACGGGAACTCCTAGGCTTTTTCAAACAAAAGAAACAATATGAACTGTTGAACACATCCACACATCCCCCACCCCAGCTTCGGCCCAGTTTTATCAAATGCTAAGAACAATCGGCTTCTTTCAGAAAACATGGAGACAGCATTACCTTTGGATTCTTCAATAGTAACAGATCAAAAGCAAATCAGTGATACGGGGATTTCTCCAAATTTTTACTCTTAGTTTTTATTAAAATACATGTTTTTCAAATAAATATTCTGAACAACCAAATCAATCAAAGCAATGGGATCACAAAGTGCTGCTTCTTTCTACAAGGAAGGGAAATCACTGTGGCACAACGGGATCAGCGGCCTCTTGGGAGTTCTGGGATGCAGGTTCGATCCCTGGCCTGGCACAGTGGGTTAAAGATCTGGTGTTGCCACAGCTGCGGTTTGGGTCAAGACTGTGGCTTAGATCTGATCCCTGGCCCAGGAACTCCATATGCTGTTGGGCAGCCAAACAAAACAAAACAAAACAAGGTACATCGTTAGCATGTATAGACAATCCAACAGCCACAGCTGAAATCAATTCAGCTGGTTTTTTTGTTTGTTTTGCTTTTTAGGCCCGAGCTCATGGCATATGGAGGTACCCAGGGCTGGGGGTCAAATGGGAGCTACAGCTGCCAGCCTACACCGCAGCCATAGTCACGCAGGATCCAAACAGCGTCTGTGACCTACACCACAGTTCACGGCAACACGGGATCCTTAACCCACTGAGCAAGGCCAGGGATCGAACCCGCATCCTCATGGTTCCTAGTCAGACTCATTTCTGCTGTGCCACGATGGGAACTCCAATTCAGCCTTTTTAAAGACATGACGGAGGCTACTCACGATCCCAGAGACACCAAGGACTCAGTAGGGTCACTCATCTGAACAGGTTCAGAAGCTGGCTTGATTTTTAGTACCTCTGCAAAACCATCACCAAACCAGCACGTGACATGTGCTATGTCTACTGTGAAGTAGAAAAGGCGATCCTGGCAGAGCTTCCGCCGATACACAGACCGAGGGTCGGCTGACAGCACAGCCTTGATGGCACGCTTCACTTCTTCTGCCGACTGAAAATATTTAAATGAAGCCTGGCCAACACCTGCAATGAGAACACAACTTAACGCTCAAAATCATGCAGGTCAAATTTCAGTACAGTGAATTTCAACACAGAGATGGGTTGGTTCCTTGAATAAAGCTTGGAAGTCTACTCAGCAGTTACCAAGAATGTCACCTCCAAGTGGTCCTGACATTAAACTTATGCAACCCCTCCACCAATTCTCATCTGATGAGCAAAAAAAAAAAAAAAAAAAAGGACATCGTGATATTTGTCTTCAGTCCCTAACTAGGAAAGCTGAGCTTTCACTTTCTGGTAACCTAAATGTCACTTTCCCATGCTCAACATAAACATTAATTCAATTCCTGTCATTTTCTTTGCAGAATGGAGGCATAATTGGAGAAAGTCATGACAGTCCCAGCATTATCAGAAGTCACATGTACTCAGAGTGCTAGCTATAGGCAGAGGAGGGTGCCTGTCACACACCCACAGCTAAAGATAATGCTACCTTCCACAAGAGACATGAGGGAGCCCTTGTGAAAACAGTGAAGCAGAAGACACATTGAGAAAGTTCAACGCCACCTTTAGGGAAGAGGGCATCCCACTCCACCCAGTGCATAGTTCAGTAAACAGATACTTACCCTGTCAAGTGGGAAAACTTACGTTTATAACATTGTGGAAGTATATTAATTTTTAAAAACAGTGTATGTACACTTAAAGAGACCCAATTTTTAATAGCTGCCATATAACATACAACCAGATGAAGGCCAGGTCCTTCCAGGAAGGCATGTGCTTAAAACAGTGTTGTTCCTGTTCAAAATATCATCTGCAGGAGTTCCTATTGTGGCTCAGAGGGTTAAGAACCCAACTAGTATCCATGAGGATGCAGGTTTGATCCCTGGCCTCGCTCGGAGGGTTAAGGATCTGGCATTGCCACAGCTATGGCATAGGCTGCAGATACGGCTCAGATCTAGCATAGCTGGGGCTGTGGCATAGGCCAGCAGCTAAAGCTCTGATTCAGCCCCTAGCCTGGGAACCTCCATGTGCCACAAATGAGGCCCTAAAATAAATAAATATATATATATATATATATATCACCTGCATCACCTGTAGTGGTAGCGGATCTCTGTCCTTCTGAAAGTAAATGCAATTTTTAGAAAACAGCCAAAAATCACTCTGGGCTATGTCCAATAAATAAGTTGATAAGTATAGCCATAAAACAGAATTTTTGGTCAAAAACCAAGGACCAGCTACAAATTGCTAAGATTGCTTTAGTGCATGGTCCATAAAATAACTCTAAGGCCACTCGGAAAAGAAGAGCTCCAAAATATCACACGGTTCAGTAACAGTGTGTCTGCTAGAAGCTCCAGTCTTTGCTTGGCTGTGCATTTGGCGTAAGTGACCTTCTCTCACTTCCCTGCCCACTTACCCTTCCAAGCTCAGCTCATACCTTTTCCTACAAGAAGCCTTCCCAGATTTCCTCCCCACTCCCCAAGTTAGAATTCTCTTGCCTTCGTGTGCCCACGGCACTCTATTCCAGTGCCATGACCCACCCACACCAAACATCTTTTCATCTTTTCTAGACTCTGAACTTTCTAAAGTAATTTATCTCTGTACTGGCCCCAAATTCTATTATAAATTAATCAACCATTTTATAGCTGCATTTCATAATTTCTTTTTAAT
Organism: Catagonus wagneri; assembly: GCA_004024745.2. NCBI lineage: Eukaryota > Metazoa > Chordata > Mammalia > Artiodactyla > Tayassuidae > Catagonus > Catagonus wagneri. Next base: position 33,844,010 of record PVHT021183634.1, on the reverse strand, counting down.
CATTTTTAATCAATAAGGCATACTGTAGCTTCTCAATGAACTGTAGTTTGAAAAACATAAAACTTTCCAAAGTAGGAAGCACTCCATGATAACCACAAGACATGGGATAAATATTAAGTATCTTCTAGACAGCACTGCTTTGTTCTATCATAAAATCCATTTTTATAACTGACCTGCCCTCCACCACCACCAGTGATAAAACAATTTTCATAAACAAAAGCTTTTTTTTTTTATTTTTATGGCCGCACTTGTGGCATTTAGAAGTTCCCAGCCAGGAAATGAATCTGAGCCACAGCGTCAACCTGAGCCACTGAGTCATATTTTTTCTTTTTTCTTTTTAGGGCCATACCTGCGACACATGGAGGTTCCTAGGCTAGGGGTTAAGTCAGAACTGTAGCTGCAGGTCACAGCCACGCAGGATCCAAGCCACCTCTGCCACCTACACCATAGTTCATGGCAACGCCGGACCCCTAACCCACTGATTGAGGACAGGGATCAAACCTGTATCCTCATGGATACTAGTCAGGTTCATTACCACTGAGCCACACGGGAACTCCAACAATCAGATTCTTAACCCACTGTGCTATGGTGGGAACTTCACGAAACTTTTCAAATAAAAAGATCGACGTAAAAATCAAATGTTCTATTTAAACATAAAGCCTTAAGAAAGGATGAGAGGCACGACCACCCAGTGGCAGGTGAAGTCTGACATCTCAGTAACGAACGAGCTACTTCTTTTTTTGGCTGCACCTTCAGCATGCAAAAGTTCCCAGGCCAGGGATTGAATCCAGGCCATAGCAGTAACATTGCTGAGTCATTAACTGCTAGGCCACCAGGAAACTCTATAACTGGCTACTTCTTACTGGAATCACCGTACCCCCTTCTTAAGGGGCCCTTCCTTCATTCTAGATGGCTGTCTGGGATCTGCCATGGGCTGGAAAAAACAGATAACGATCTAGGTTAAGAACTATGTGTTATACAGGCTCCATGTAAAAGCCCTGTGGCCTTTCTTCTGCAGCAATTTCTGTGCATGCCTCTAGTGCTAGGACTTTACGGGGACAATTTCTGTGCTCAGATACTCTTTCCTTCTTTCTTACTCTTGGACTCTGTGCCAGAGGCTGAGCCATCAGTCATCTGGCTGTTAGAATAAGACAGGACATTTCTCTAGTCATATAGTAAGAAATGAAGAAACTCCATCTATATATATATAGAGCAAGCACAATTTAGCTTCTGAATGCTGTCTGAGAACTCCAAGAACTGCTGCAACAGATAGACAAGGAGGCCCACTCCTGGGCAACAGCCGTACTCAGCAAACACTTGATTGAGTGCCTGGGACTCGCTGAACAAACTGAAAGCCATCAGATGATGGTGTTGCCCAAATGATTTTATATGCCTACATTTCTTTACAAGTCATAATGACAAATACTCTATATAACTGCTCTCCGCAGAAATACCAGGTTTGCCTAAATCTCCTAGTAAAAGCTCATCTCTCATTTGGAAACAAGAAATAGAAAGTACCTGATTCACATGAGCTAAGGTGCTCAAGGTCCATCTCCGCATGAGGAGTAAACCGGACTTCCAAGGTGGCCACGGGGGCCTCTCTCACCCAGGCGGGGACCACACTGCGGTGGGCTGCACCAGCTGCCCTGGAGGGGCAGGGAAGAATCTCGGGGGGCAGCTCTGCCCTGTGTCCTTGTGAGACCACTGCTTCCTTCCCTCTCCTCAGCCTGCTGTCTGCTTGTTCCTCTAAAAAGCTCTTCTCCAAGTGACATGGACCACTTTGCTCTTCTGCAACACTCGGACTCAAGCCACTTCCTGATTCTTCACCCAAATCTGCTGCTCTCTCTCTGGGCTTAGGTGAGCTTTGTTGGATTTTTGCTGTGTCGTCGTCATCACGTTCCATGTCATTTCCTCCTGAAGTTCTGTCTTGGGGGCACCGAGGTTTCTCCTTGGTACAACTATAGGGCTGTGGTTCCTCACATCCTGAGAGCTGTTGCTGGTCACAGCTGTCAATCGTGCCATCAGACTGGGACACGGATTTTGGTTTATACTGGTTTTTCTGTAAATGCAAGTCCCCTAAAGGCTCAATCAAATTTTGTGGCGAGTCGTAGTCAGCTATGTAGGGCTTTATGTCTAGTACAGGTGTGCCATGAATCATGTCAATTCCAGAAAGGTATATGGCTCCACCTGCAATGTGAAAAACATCTTTTTAGAAATATTAAAAATGAAGAACAGTGCAAACATTTGGAGAATCAACATCGTCTGCTTAAGCCTCACCAAGCTTACTCATAATTCTCTTGCACACCAGGCTTTCTTACACCTGGTGCCGACACACACTTTCTTTCTACCTAGAAAGCCACCCTCTTCTTTACCTGTCAAACTGCTATGTGCTCTTCGAGGCTCTCACAGAACACCTCTTTTACAGAGCCTTCCTGGATCTTCCAGACATAAGCATTCTTTCCTCTGGGTTCCATAGAGGAGCCTGTGCCCAGACTTCTCCTGGAGCCCTTGTGGTCTGGCAATGGCCTGCTTAGAGTCTCTCCCCCCAGGGAGTGAGTAGGCCCTTGAGCATGAGGTGGGGCCAACTCACCTTTGCATCACTGGGGGGGTTCTCACCCTGTTTTAGGCACATCGGAGTCCTCAGTATATCTCCGTGGGACTAATGATGGTTTCCACTGTGGCAAACTGAGTACAAGGTGGCCCCATGATGCTCACCTCCTGGTGGATAGTCCCCTCTTAAGTATGACTTGAATCACTCCAGTGACTATATTATGTCATCCAAGATTCCAGCGTTCACTGGCAGACTCTCCCTATGGGACCGACAAAGCAAGCAACCATGCAGGGAAGGCGCCTGTGGCAAGGCACGGCAGGTGGTCTCTAGGCACTTCGGGATGTCTCCAGGAGCTGGGTGGGGGCAGCCACCAGCCAACAACCTGCAAGAGGCTGGGACCCTCTGACCAGAAGGAAGTGAATTCTGCCTATGACCAGAGTGGGCTTGGAAGTGGATTCTTCTACAGTCAAACCTCCAAAAGAAAACTCATCTTAGTTTATATCTTAACTGTGGCTTGCTAAGACCTTAGGTAAAGGATCCGGTTAAGCTGCGCCCAGACTGCTGACCCACAGAAATATCATAATGTTTTAAACACATGGTAAATGCGTGCTGCCTAAATGGGAAGTGCACAGTGATTTGTTACACAGCAGTAGAAATCTAATACTCCATCAAAACTCAAATAATTAAGCAGAAAGTAAATCACCATTACCAAATGCTAAATACAGCTGCTGCCCAGCTTCCTCTACTGGCACACAGTCTACTAACTTGATCCTTGGGAAACTGGTCAAATAGTAATCAGAAAACTGCATGTGATCTCCATTAAAAAAAAAAAGACAAAGGACTCTGATTTCTAAAATATGCTTACTGTGAATGAACCTGGAACTTTGGAAAGAAGACTTTGAGCTTTCTAAGTGATAGTTTATGCCTAACAATGTCTACAGAAGAAAGAAAGGTGCTGGGGCATAGATGAGAGTTCACGCGATTTGAAGTCAGACAACCCCTGGCTGATACTACTGGGTAAATTATCAAACACCAAAGAGCCTCAGTGCCCTCGTCCACAGCATGGGAGACTGCCACCCTGTCAATCCCAGGAGCCACTGTCATTATAAAGTGCAAAGCAGCATGCAAACACTAGTCACTAGTCATCACCAGGCTGCTTATTTACATCTATAGTGTTACTGTGTTTGCCCTTCATCTTTCTGATCTGATCTCCCCATAAGAATCCTCTACAGGGCAGGGGTTTTTATCTAATCTGTTCGCCACTATGTCCTCAGAACCTAGAACAATGCCTGGAACATACTCAGTGTGCACAAAATACGCGTGGGTTGCACACATAATCATAAAACGTTCCAGTACTGTTACTCACATCAGTTAACCATCACGGATTGATAAAACTCAAGTTGGGTTGGCTACAGAATTTTTCTGGAAAACCTACCCAAGGCCTAGTTGAGTATAATCAGTCCAGCAGGGGAGATCAAGCTCTGGAAAAGAACAAGCAAAGGAACAACACCCATCTTTTTAGCACCGCCATAACCTGAAAAGTACTCTGAGAGCCTATGTCTCTAAGATCCTCATAAAACATTCTGTGAAATTCCAGAGAAGGCAGATTCTTCGCCTTTACCCACTTTGCAAATAAGCAAGGTGAAGCCTCGAATGGCTGCCTGATTCCCCATCTACCTGCCATTTCATCTTCTGCCTCTGGCAAATGTGCTAATCCAGTCAGAAGGATTCAAGAATAGGATGCCTTCAAAAATGTGTCGCTCAATAAAGAGGTTATATACGAACACATATTTAAAAGTAATCCGGTACTCTATCTAGGTTCTTTCACAATCTGATACATGTTCGATCCACAGTGTATTCACCCCAGATCCTTTGCCACACGTCACAGTGGTTGGCGGCACTGTGGTCACAATGCATGTTCATTTCCTCAGGGCTGCAAGGAAGAAATGACACATTGCCCTATGTGCTAATCACATATGCATGTGCAGCCAGTTACTGTGTGCTCAATTTTGAAATTGTCTAATTATTTTTGGATTAGTTTGCATTTATCACATTCCCAGTTAGAAAAATCTTGGTTATTAATTTAATGATTATGAAATCTTGAGTTATTTTTCAATAATTCAATAACTTTTGATAAATGCAATGACAAAATCTGAGAAGCTTATGAGAGCTTATTCAAAATGTTTCAATGCTGACATACCTTTTTTTTTTGGCTTTTTAGGGCCGCACCCATGGCATACGGAGGTCCCCATGTTAGGGGTCAAATCGGAGCTACAGCTGACTGCCTACGCCACAGCCACAGCAATGCCAGATCCAAGCCACACCTGCAACCCACACCAAAGCTCATGGCAATGCTGGATCCTTAACCCACAGGGCGAGGCCAGGGATCAAACCCACAACCTCATGGTTCCTAGTCGAATTTTTTTCCACTGTGCCACAATGGGAACTCCCTGACATACTTTTAATCATTTCATTTCCTTCAGGTGTCTGGTGGTTCTCAGGGACCTGATTTCTCAGGCTGGTACTTGTCTGAATAACAACTAGTGCTGACCCTTGATTTTATAAGACTTCTCTTGGTTATTTTGTATAAGACTTGTTTTGGTTAAGGAAAAAAAGGTAAAAGTAGAAATTACCTTCTACCTTTTCCAGTCTGGCCAGAGTCAGTCCTATTGCATTGGGACGATGTGGACTCCTTGTGGAGAAAACACCAGTCTTTGCACCATTCAGCCTAGGAGGCTGCACTTTTGCCTTACAGCTCAAATGACCGTTTTTGTGAAAAACAAACAAAATCCTATTGAAAACAAACCAAACCAGTGAGTAAGAACACAGGTTAATTTAGCATAATGATTTGACAGAGGAAAAAAAAACTTTTCATCACTACAAATTAAAACAAAAAGAATGCTTTGGGAATTCCTATCATGGCACAGTGGTTAACGAATCCAACTAGGAACAATGAGGTTGCAGGTTCAATCCCTGGCCTTGCTCAGTGGGTTAACGATCTGGCGTTGCCGTGAGCTGTGGTGTAGGTCAGATGCGGCTCGGATCCTGCGTTGCTGTGGCTATGGCGTAGGCCGGCGGCTACAGCTTCGATCAGACCCCTAGCCTGGGAACCTCCACAAGGAATAAGAACACTATTCCCGTTTCCTGAAGGAAGACAGTCTTAGCTCTACATCCACTGCCCTAACACAATGACTGGCACATGGTAGGAACTTCCTAGACAGCAGCCAAGTACCTAAATGAACAGTATTTACTAAGCAAGCACCTGTTACGTGCCAGGCAGTATGCTATACATATTATAGTCATTTCATTTAATCCTGTAATAACCCTAAGAAGAACAATTTATCTCCCACTTCAAGGTGGAAGGGGAAATTGAGGCTCAGAACTAGGCCTTCCTACACAAGATTCAAAGGCAAGAATCCACGAAAAAAAAACAGTAAGAGATCTGAATTCATTAAGTCATTAAAATTATGTACTATAATATGTCATCTCAAGAAAAAATGTTTGCTATGTGTATAACAGACAATGGATTAATATCTGTGGTAGATAAACTGTTTCTACAAATCATAAAGTGAAGGACAACTCAATACGGGAAATGAAGCCAAGAAAATGAAGAGGTAATTCACAAAAGGACTAGAAAAGCTAACAACTATATGAAAAGATGCTGAGCTTCACTAATAATTAAAAAATTAAACTGAAAGGCAAAAACCTGTTTTCCCTGTCAGGCAAAACTTTTTTTAAAAAATTGGAGTTCCTGTCATGGCACAGCGATTAACGAATCCAACTAGGAACCTTGAGGTTGCAGGTTCAATCCCTGGCCTTGCTCAGTGGGTTAACGATCTGGCGTTGCTGTGGCTGTGGCGTAGGCTGGCGGCTAGAGCTCTGATTCAGCCCCTAGCCTGGGAAACTCCATATGCTGCGGGTGTGGCCCTAAAAAGCAAAAAATAAATAAATAAATAAATAATTTTTTTTTAATTGTTAACACATGAATGGACCTAGAAATTATCACGAAAAGTGAAGTTAGCCAGACAGTGAGACACCAACATCAAATGCTATCACTTACATATGGAATCTAAAAAAAGTATACAGTCAACTTTGTAGAACAGATACTGACTCACAGACTTTGAAAAACTTATGGTTTTCAAATGAGACAGGCGGGAGGGTGGGGGAATGCACTGGGGGTTTGGGATGGAAATGCCATAAAATTTGGTTGTGATGATTGTTACACGCCTATAAATGTAACTAATAAAAATGTATAAAAATCAATAATTCTGAAAAAAATGTTAATATACAGTGATAGGAAGAATGTAGGGTAAAGGTCATTTTCATATAGCTTTGAAGTAAACATTGGTTACGTTTTTTATTCTTTTCTTTTTTTTTTTTTTTTTGGCAGCATCTGCATGTAGAGGTTCCCGGGCCAGGGACAGAACCTGTGCCACAGCAGTGACTTGAGCCAAAGGGGTGACAATGCCAGATTCTTTACCCGCTGAGCTACCAGGGAACTCTGGTTAAGATTTTAAGAGGGCAATTTGGCAGTAGCTCTCCAAAACTACAAATACTCACACCCTCTAACCTCATACATCCACTGCTGATATGCCATTCATAAAAATATAGAAAAGTGCCCAAGAATATGTGTCAAAAGGGGTTTGTTACAGCGTTATTGTAATAGTAAAATAACTCCCCATTAATAAGGAATGGTAATGTCATGGTACGTCTATTCTTTGTAATAACAGGCAGCCACCAAAGCAAAAAAAGGAAGGTGAATCTCTATGTACTGTCATGATATATACTAAGTGAACAAAATACATCCCATTTTTTAAACAAACATCCACTCTACATGTGTATATTTATGTTTCCATGTGTATTAGAAAAAGAAAAGGGCTGGGAGGATATACACTAAGCTGTTAGTTAACAGTGATAATCTCTTAAGAATGTTGGACACTGGGGACAAGAGAGGAAAAAAGCAGGAGGGATAAGGAAAATCTCTATACACTTCTGTCCATTTTTTGTACCAGTAGTAGTGTTTTTAAGTTAAGTAATTCAACCAAGATCATACAAACTATGTCAGAACACCCATTTTCTTTCTACTCTATGCATGTTCCCAAATTAACATGAAAAATGAACTATTTAAGAATAAACACGGAGTTCCCGTCGTGTTTCAGTGGTTAACGAATCCGACTAGGAACCATGAGGTTGCGGGTTCGATCCCTGACCTTGCTCAGTGCGTCAAGGATCCGGCGTTGCCGTGAGCTGTGGTGTAGGTCACAGACGCGGCTCCGATCCCACGTTGCTGTGGCTGTGGTGTAGGCCGGCAGCTACAACTCCGATCAGAACCCTGGCCTGGGAACCTCCACATGCCATGGGGGCGGCTCGAGATAAGGCAAAAAAAAGGCCAAAAAAAAAAAAGAATAAACACTTAATTTTAGATCTTCATAAGTATAATTAGACCAACGTTGATGTTGGGGTGAGGAAGAACGAACAGAGACAGAATTCCAAGTGACAGCAAGTAACGCTAGTATAACCCAGGCTCTCCTAGAGGTTAACACTCTATTTAAAGTATCCAGATTTCTAAGGTCTCTTTTTCTCTTACAAACAGTAGACTTAATATGTCATGGGTCTAGAGCAGGGTCCACAAACTTTTTCCCTAAACGACCAGATAGTAAATATTTCGGGGTTTGCAGGTCAACCAGTCTCTGCTAAAATATTCCACTCTGACGCTGAGGCACAAAAGCAGCCACACACAACACATAAATGAATGCATGTGGTTGTGCTCCCATAAACTTATTTACAAAAACAGAAGATGATATGGTTTTGGTCCCTCAGGCCACAGCTTGCTAACCCCTGCTCTAAAGGAGAGAATAATGACCCATGGACAGAATCAAGACTTATAGATTTCAGCTCAATACAAGTCATTCATCACAATGAGAACTAACTGCAAATAGAATGTGCCCTCAGTGGACTCCAAGTTTCCTTGAGGGTGTCCAAGTTATGTCGACAATCACATGCATGAATATAGTAATTACAGGAATCCCATGTAATAGACAAGGGTGGTCTGGATGGCAACTCCAAGGTTGCCTCCAACTGAAGTACTTTACTGAGGGGCAAGTTCTGGTCCAAAATATCATTCTTCTTTTTCCTTTTTTTTTTTTTTATGGCGGCCCCAAGTCATATAAAGTTCCTGGCCCAGGGACCTGATCTGAGCCGCAGTTTCAACCTAAGCTGCAGCTGTGGCAACACAGATCCTTAACCCACTGTGCTGGGCCAGGGATTGAACCTGCGTCCCAGTGCTCCCAAGACACCGCTGACCCCATTGCACCACAGCAGGAACTCCCAAAGTATCATTTCTAACTATAAAACTACTTACCAAACATGAGAAAACTGTTCTAAGCCCATCAAGGAATGTTCAGGATTATTAAAGATGCTTTTTCTAATCCTCAGACAGGCCCGTGAATGACTACAAATGGATGGCTGCCTTGGAGTCCCATTCTTGGCCAAGAAACAGGATTCCAGGTATCCAATTGGCTCTGTTAAAAGATTCCCTAACGGAAGAAAATTAGATAAGAAATCATTAATCAAAAGATCAAGGAGGAGTTCCCTTCGTGGCTCAGTGGTTAACGAATCCGACTAGGAACCATGAGGTTGCGGGTTCGATCCCTGGCCTTGCTCAGTGGGTTAAGGATCCAGCGTTGCCGTGAGCTGTGGTGTAGGTTGCAGATGCGGCTCAGATCCCGCATTGCTGTGGCTGTGGCGAAGGCCGGCAGCTACAGCTCCTGTTAGACTGCTAGCCTGGGAACCTCCATATGCCGCAGGTGCAGCTCTAGATAAAGGCAAAAAGACAAAAAAAAAAAAAGATCAAGGAGTTCCCGTCATGTCTCAGTGGTTAACGAGTCCGACTAGGAACCATGAGGTTGCAGGTTCAATCCCTGGCCTTGCTGTGAGCTGTGGTGTAGGCTGCAGACGCAGCTCGGATCTGCCGTTGCTGTGGCTGTGGCGTAGGCCAGCGGCTACAGCTCCGATTCGACCCCTAGCCTGGGAACCTCCATATGCCACGGTGTGGCCCTAAAAAATGACAAAAGACAAAAGACACACACACACACACACACAAAAGATCAAGCAAAGATGTAGGAAAACATGTTTTCTTTAACATACTGACTTCATAGTTTCAAAATCTACTAGATGTTATGCAACTAGAAAACATGAGTCTTAAAATATTCATAAATATATATAAATATTCTCATTACATTGTTATGTCCCTTTTGATAATATATTGAAAAGAGCATGGATCTAAGAAAGAAAGAATGAAATGAAAAAGGCATTTTTAGAAGATCTATTATGACTTAAGTTCTGTGCTATCATTACTATGTTAAGTGGCTTTGGTCAGGCTAAGAGGGTATTTCAAATAGAGGGAATAATGTGCACAAAGTTAAATGAAAAATTTTATAGCATAAGCAGGGGACAAGCCATTTTGATTGGTTGGAGTGTGAAATACAAGGCAAAGAAAAATGAAAGATAAAGAGACAGAGGCTGTATACAAACAAAGATGCTTTCACTTTAAAACAAGAGAACACATGAAATGAAGTAATTTAATTAAGCAATATAGGATCATAGTACTAAAATATTTAGAGGTAGATTAGATTTCAGGCTAGGCTTGCTCCAGTAGCTCTCTGCCCCACTAGAATGTAAGCTCCATGAGGGCAGGGTTTTTTCTGTCTTGTTTAGTGCTGTTCTCATTGTCTAGTACTTGACTGCAAGAGAATAGGTACTTTTAAATTTCATGGGAAAAAAAATTATGTCAACTGATTAAAATGGAAAGTGAAAAAGGAAAATGTGTATAACACAATACTATGGAGTTCCGCTGTGGCTCAGTAGTAACAAACCCAACTAGGATCCATGAGGATGTGGGCTCAATCCCTAGCCTAGCTCCATGGGTTAAAGGATCCTGCATTGCTGTGAGCTGTGGTATAGTTCGCAGATGCGGTTCCGATCTGGTGTTGCTGTGGCTCTGGGGTTTCAATTAGGCTGGCAGCTGTAGTTTCAATTAGACCCCTAGCCTGGGTACCTCCACATGCCACAGGTGCACCCCTAAAAAGTAAAAAAAAAAAAAAAAGTTTGGAGAACCTCACAATACACTTCCGTATCAGGGGAAATGTCATACCTGCAGTAATGATCAAAGGCTTCTGCCCCTGACTCTCTGATTGGTGGCCTACAAGTTTATAACTAACTTGAACTATATCACTTCACTGAATCAGTTTTTCACAGTTTATACCTATGCTAGGATAATATAAATTGTAACCAGTTGAATTTATTCCAATCCTCTTTGTGCACCTCTATGAGAACATAAGCAAGATAATATTGGGGAAGCAAGGAACTGAAAACGTATGCAGGAGCTACATTGTAAGGAGTCCCTCAAAGATGTCACTCTTAAATGTTTAGAACCATTCTCAACATATCAAATATCCAATAGCCTACTGGGAGCTCACCATAGTCTAACCTGTTTGAACCCTTTAAATGCTCTACTCAAGGTGGAGGTCTGGGAACACTCACCCAAGGGAAACCTGATCTTCCTACTCTTGCCTCATATCTCAAAAAGTGAACAAATAAAACATTAAGCACTTACCATTTGGTAAGCACTGTGCTAAGTGCCTGGACACAGGCATAAACAAGAACCAGTTGTCACCCTCATGGTGTCCAGTATATTGACAAAGTGGACAAGTAAATCAACAATTAAAGCAAACGGCCTTATATACATGTGCAGTAGGAATATGCACAAGAATGCCAGAGTGATACTGGCATGAAAACCACATGGAGAGAGGGAGAAGAGATTCCCAGAGGGCTATGGATGGTGTGAAAAGAAAAGAAGGACAAAACAACACAACATTACACTAGCTGTGTGACCGTGGGCAAAACTGCATACCTCTCTGAATCCAGTTTTCTCGGCTATAAAACAAGGATAATAATACCTATCTTGGAAAGTTGTAAGATTATTAAAATATGTAAAGCACCAAGCACAACACAAGGTGCTCAAGCAGCTCCCTTGCAGTTTAGCAAGTTAAGAATCCGGTGTGGGAGTTCCTGTCGTGGTGCAGCGGAAATGAATCCAACTAGGAACCGTGAAGTTACAGGTTTGATTCCTCGCCTCGCTCAGTGGATTACCGATCCAGCCCTGCCGTGGGCCATGGTATAGGTTACAGACGTGGCTCGGATCTAACGTTGCTGTGGCTCTGGTGTAGGTCAGCAACTGTAGCTTCGATTAGACCCCTAGCCTGGGAACCTCCATATGCCGTGGGTGAGGCCCTAAAAAGCCAAAAAAAAAAAAAAAAAAAAAAAGAATCCGGTATTGTCACTGCTGTGGCTCTGGTTACAGCTGTGGTGCAAGTTAGATCCCTGACACACAAACTTCCCCAAGCAGCAGGAGTTAATGATCCAGCTTGTCTCTGTGGCAGCACTGGTTCAATCAGTCCAGAGAATGGGTTAAGGATCCAAGAGTTGCTGCAGCTGTGGCCTCGCTCTGGCTCTGATTCAGTCCTTGGCCCAGGAACTTCCATTTGCCACAGGTGTGGCCAAAAAAAAAAAAAAAAAACCTCATTTTAACAATATTACAACTGTATTAACCATGTAATTTTTAAAAACCCAACAAGTTATTAATGCAGAATTTTTTTGTATACAAGGTTTGTCAGTAAGTCTCATGCAGGCGGAAAAGTTCAAGTTCTTTTCAACTGCTTGCTGGACCATTACATTATCCTTGTTATTTTGTCTCCCCTTTGCCAGTCCTTCCCCTCCTCAAACACACATCATCAATCCTCCAGATTCTGAATTCCTTATTTCTCACTACTTTCTAAACTTTCTGTGTTTTCCACCATTTAAGCGTCATGTTTCTTAGCCTCCTATTCAAGGTTCTCTACAAACTGAATCTAATCAGTTCTGACACTTCCCTGTTTCAAATAACACTTTTTTTTTTTTTTCCTGCACCCTCAGCATGTGGAAGTTCCAGAGCCAGGGATAGACAGGGATTGAACCTACCACAGTTGCAACTATTTTTTTTTTCTTTTTAGGGCCGCACCTACAGAATACGTAAGTTCCCAGACTAGGGGTCAAATCGGAGCTACAGCTACTCGCCTATGCCACAGATGCAGAACATGGGATCCGAGCCGCATCTGTGACCTACACACAGCTTGTGGCAACTCCTGATCCTTAATCCACTGAGCAAGGCCAGGGATTGAACCCGCATCCTCATGGATCCTAGTCGGGTTCGTTAACCCTTGAGCCACAAAGGGAACTCCCACAGTTGCAACTTTAACAACTGCACCACATGGAAACTTTCCATCCAACACTTTCTGACTTACAGCTTCCCAATCCCATGCTCTACCAACCTCTGAGGTCTTTCTTGCCTGTCAAAATATTACATCTACAGGAAGTTCCCTGTGGCTATCTAGGCCAGCAGCTACAACTCTGGTTTGACCCCTAGCCTGGGAACTTCAATACACCATAGGTGTGCCCCTCCCCCCTCAAAAAAATTACACCTGCAATCTAGCAGTATGCAATAATTTTCTTTTTCTTTTTCTTTTTTTTTCTTTTAGGGCTGCACCTGAGGCATACGGAAGTTCCCAGGATAGGGGTCAAATTGGAGCTGCAGCTCCTGGTCTATGCCACAGCCCCAGCAATATAGGATTCGAGCCGTGTGTACAACCTACACCAAAGCTCACAGCAACACAGGATCCTTAACCCACTGAGCAAGGCCAGGGATTAAACCCATATCCTCATGGATATTAGTCAGATTCATTACCACCGAGCCACAACGGGAACGCCAACAGTTTTCTTTTTAATGAGCACAACTTTCGACCAGGTAACAACACTTTTAGGAAATTCAAGTTAAACGTTTTGAACATACACAGATTTTAGTCTTGAAACCAAGCAAGGGTTCCTGGGCACAGAAAGGCTTTCTGTGCCCTCCATTTCTTATTTTTAGGAAATGGACTTCATTCAGCCTCCAAGGCATTCCCCAAGTTCCAAAGGGCAAGTTCTGATAGTTGCTCATCAGGGAAGAGAGGGGATGCAAAGAAAACAGAAGAACAGTCAAGCAACAATAGTACAGCCTTGGGGCAGGATCCGAGTTCCCTTCAAGGGACACACATAATGAGCTAGGAATTTTACACACCTAAAATATATGTACACACACACACTTTTTTTTTTTTTTTTGGTCTTTTTAGGGCTGCACCTGCAGCATACAGAAGTTCCCAGGCAAGGGGCTGAATCTGAGTGGCTGGCCACAGTCACAGGAATGCCAGATCTGAGCCTCATCTGTGACCTTTACCACAGCTCACAGCAATGCCAGATCTTTAACCCACTGAGCAGGGCCAGGAATCAAACCCATGTCCTCATGGATACTAGCTGGGTTTGTTTACTGCTAAGTCACAAGAACTCCAAAAAGTTATATTTTTTTATGCTTTTATAAATGAATACTTTAAAATTGAATAGTTTGGAGCCCTTCTTTGCACTTTTCCCTCGTTTGATTGTACTCTAAACAGAAACACCTGTAAGCTAAAGATTAGGCACTTTGAACACAATTGCCTGTGGGTTAAAGATTAGAAGCACATGATGTTTTTCAGCAACTTTCCTAGTTTATTCTAATCTCTGATCAATCTGCCCTTTTCATAAGTACTGTTATTTTAGGAAATGGCAAGATTCCATATATCAGAAGACCACCAGGTCATGCTGAGTTCTCCTGACACCAGCTTTAACAACTAAAATTTCCTAAAAGAAAAATGCAAGTTTGCCCCAACACTGATTCTTACCTGAAACCCTGTTTTTCTCCTCTTAGATTATAAAACTCCCTGCAATTCTTCCCCAAAGGAGGGCAGTATTTAAATGCATTAGCCTGCTGTGGTCTTCTTTGCCTGGCAAAGCAATAAAAGCTATATTTTTTTCTCCTTCATCCAAAACTGTCCCTGCGGTTCCATTTGGCATCAATTAGCAGCCCAGTTTTGGCAACGGTCTCAAGAGCTTTCACTTTTCTAAGTGAAATAAAACCAGTGATAACCTAAACACTCAACAAAAAGGAACTGGCTAAATAAGACTACACCTATAAAACAAAACAGTGCGCAACCTCTTAAAATGAACATTAATTGCCATGGAAAGCTTTTACGAATCTTAAGTTTCTGAAGTTGTAAAACAGTGGGGTGGCATATCAACAGATATTTCTAGTGTGTATACACTGAAAAAAGTACGGAAGGTATAAACCAAGATATTAACAGAGTTGATGGCCAACTACTTGAATCTTTTTCCCATTTGCTTCCTCTAATTTCCAAAGTTAAGACAGTCTACTGCATAAGTAAGGGTGAAAATACAGAGAAACAAACTCATGACTATCTTTCCAGGCTCAGCTTCAAACTATTTCTTACAGCACAGGATGCTTCTCTCCTGTGGCATTAACTCCTATTCGGCATAACACCTGATGTACACATTCTCTCTCTCCTTTATGAGTGAGAACTCTCCAAAAGACTGGCCACTACACATCCTGTGGCTGTTCTGCCAAGGCCAGGCAGACCTCAGACACCAAAAACAGGACAGGAGAGATGACGTCATCCTGCTCCGCCTCAGACATATCACGTGGTCGCCTAAGCACGTGACCCATGTCTTCGCCATAAACAGGAAAACGACCCAGTCCGTTCAAGGTCTCCCTTTCCCTGTCCTCTCTACAGTTAAGTCGGCTGCCTGCACTTACGGTTTTTCTGAGAGAGGAACCGCCAGCCTCTTAAAAGTTACCTGTCTCCAGAGTTGGCTTCACGCACCCGCACGGGGTAACTGTGGGGCGAGGCCCAGGCTCCTCCAAGCCGCGCATGACTGCTGGTCGCACAGGTACCCACCCAACTCGTTAAGCTTTCCGCTTCCGGTCTCCATGCCTAGCGCCTGCGCAGCAGCTGCACGAGCTGGTGGCGCCAAGATCCAGCACGCGCCGGGGGAGTAGCGTGCGCGCGGCGGGCGGCGGCAGACGCGCATCTGAGGTTGTGGCGTGGAGCTTGAGGTCTCATTCCCCTCCTGAACCCGCGTGTATGCGGTCTCGTCTGGACCCACAGCAGGTTGCCCGCCCTTTCAGGGCAGCCAGCGACTCCAAAGTTATCACTCGTTTCAAGGGGGACTCCTCGATGAAGATTTATGCCTAAAGATAGTTCTCTCGAAATAATAAACAACCTACGTATCCAACGCATGACGATAATTTTTAAAGACAAAGGATACGTATGGGTAGATATATAACAAGATGGTCGGATGTTAGAAAATGTTAATTCTTCTTGGATGGTAGGAATACACATGGTCATTTATACTCTCTGTATGCTTCCATTTTTCCATAATAAGAACGATGTTTTGTCAGAAAGGAACCCCAAGTAAATCTTATTTAAAATCTAATGGATAGGTAGACCCACACCAGATTAGGGGTTGAGAAGTGGAAACCGTTTCCTGTGCTTCATACTTAATGCGAACTGAAACGAGAATGAAATTTGAATCAACATGCCATATACTTTAAGGGGATTGTGTCGTTGTTTCTGGAGAGCTCTAAAAAACTGAGGACCAGCAAGAAAGTTTTCATCCCATGGGATGGACAGTTATCCTTGCACCGCTTGCCTGGCCTTTTACCCATCGGCTTGTAACGTCTTCTCTCACCTGTATGTTTTATCAAGTTTCTCTGTATACATAATTTTGTTTGAGTTTTTTATCCTGTTGTTGCATGGGGGCGGGGGGCGGCGAAGCATGTGCCTGCAAAATAAATTATTCAAATAAAAGTGCACAGATGTGGAAGCTTAACAACCATGAAAAGCTGTTCCTATACTTGTTTATTTGTCGTGGACTAAATAGATCACTAGCAGAAAATAACCCTCAGAAGGAGTCAAATATTTAAAAATCGTGGCGTTTAAAACAAAAACTAAAAATTGACAAATTCATATACGTACGTATCTTCTGATAGGTCTTTTCCACTTGAAAATTTAAAAAAGAGGAGTTCTCTTGTGGCAAAGCAGGTTAAAGACCCTGCATTGTCACTGCAGCAGCTTGGGTTGCTCTTGGGGCGCGAGCTCTGTCCCTCTCCCGGGAATTTCTGCATGCTACCGGTGCGGCCAGAAAAAAAAATTAGACGAGAATGCTCTTCCGTTCTCAGGAGGAAAGAGTTCTTGGCAGCTGAAGAAACAACACGAGTTTCGGAAGGACTGAGCTATATACCCATTGTAAAACTGGGGCTGCAACAAGCTGCAATTGGCCACTAGATGGGGGTGTTGCTAAAAGTGACAGTCGGTTAATTTGTGGACAGACTGTTGTAGAAATGAGGGATATGTGCTCTCCTGGCCTTAGAAATCATGTATAATGATAATCACACCAAAAATACATTATCGGAGTTCCCTTCGTGGCTCAGTGGTTAACGAATCCGACTAAGAACCGTGAGGTTGCGGGTTCGATCCCTGGCCTTGCTCAGTGGGTTAAGGATCCGGCGTTGCCGTGAGCTGTGGTGTAGGTTGCAGACGCGGCTCGGATCCCGCATTGCTGTGGCTGTGGCGAAGGCTGGCAGCTACAGCTCCTGTTAGACCCCTAGCCTGGGAACCTCCATATGCCGCGGGTGCGGCTCTACATAAAAAAGGCAAAAAGACAAAAAAAAATACATTATCAAGTGTGACAAGTTCTGAAATGCAAACCAGACTTGGAGACACTGGTGAGGTACATTACTGTTTTAGAGGTAAAATTTCTCTTTATGGGAAACAGGAACTTGAATAGGACTTTTATTATATGATTTGAAGTTTTCTTTAGCCTATCTAGAGTAATATATGATTATTTGTATTTATGAGACAACCCTTTCTCTGGAGGTAGGATCTAAGAATCTGCCTTAAGAAACCCAAATGACTCAAGCAGGTGGTCATCTGCCTACATTGTGAGAAAAACGTCACAGTGTAATAATGCACGGATAAATCATCTTTCATTTGGGTGAAGGATCCCCCCCTTTTTTTTTTTTTTGCTTTTTTGGGACCACACCCGCAACATATGGACATTCCCAGGCTAGGGGTCAAATCGTAAAATTGGAGCTACAGCTGCCAGCCTACCTACAGCCACAGCAACAGGAGATCTGAGCCTCATCTTCGACTTACACCACAGCTCACAGCAATGCCAGATCCTCCCGCTTAGAAAGACTAGGGATCGAACCCTCGTTCTCACGGATACTAGTCAGATTTGTTTCCGCTGAACCACAAAGGAACTCCCGGTAAAGGATCCTTTTGAAAAATCAAAGCTTTGAATCCTCACACACATCATACTTGATTTAAGATTCATGGATTTTATTTTTATTTTTTATTATTATTTTTTGTCTTTTTGCCTTTATCTAGAGCCACACCCGCGGCATATGGAAGTTCCCAGGCTAGGGGTCTAATGGGAGCTGTAGCTGCCGGCCTTCACCACAGCCACAGCAATGCGGGATCCGAGCCGTGTCTGCAACCTACACCACAGCTCACGGCAACGCCGGATCCTTAACCCACTGAGCAAGGCCAGGGATCGAACCCGCAACCTCGCGGTTCTTAGTCGGATTCGTTAACCACTGAGCCATGAAGGGAACTCCGATAATGTATTTTTGGTGTGATTATCATTATATATGATTTCTAAGGCCAGGAGAGCATATATCCCTCATTTCTACAATAGTCTGTCCACTACACCATAGCTCACGGCAACGCCAGAGCCTTAACCCACTGAGCAAGGCCAGGGATTGAACCCGCACCCTCATGGTTCTTAGTCGGTTTCGTTAACCACTGAGCCACGACGGGAACTCCCAAGATTCATGGATTTTAAAGAGCAGCCATTGCAACTAGCACAAAGTAGGGCTAGATGGATTCTTGCAAAATTTTAATTCTGTGACCTCGAGTTTCTAAGCCAAGAAGAAAATTGGAACATTTTTAGATGTACACTAGTGTTTGAGAATAGTAATAAAGTAGAAGTTACATGTATATAGGGAGTGGGATAAAAGGGCAAGTAGAAAGAGTCCTGAAAGATAGAAAAAGATCCCTTTTCCTCCCATGTGCTATATTCCTCATTCCATATGCTTTTATCTCTTTCACCCTTGTGCCCTTGTATGTTGTACATATGCAGATATCTTAAGACTCATCTTACAGAAACACTTTTAGAACTTGAGGTTTCAGTTTACTCTTTTTTCTCTAATTGGCAGGTGACATAGAAACAAGATTTCCAAAGATTGAAAACCATCACAAAGAGCACTGAGGAAGCTAGATGTGACTTTGGGTGAGTACCCAGCCTCTCAAGTAATTCCCTGATCTATAAAATGGGAATGATAATCAATGCCCAGCCTATTTGTAGTGCAGATCAAATAAAAAGTGTATGGGAAAGCACAAGTTCTAGGAATTCCCTTGGCATGGCAGAGAAAGAGAGAATATAAGTTCTGAAGTGCCATCCAGATGTAAGGGACTATCATATTTTATGCCATCCTCAACAGAGTATGTTACCTGAGTAATATAATGGGATATGAGTAATCATTGTTCAATTAATATATTCTGAGGGGAAAACGTAATGTTTGTAGGAGAGGGTGTGGCAAATAGGAGGGAAATAGCATTGTAATCTCCCTCTATATTGGTGGTCCTCAAACCTAGCTGCATATTATAATCATCTGGAGAGACTTTTTTTTTTTTGCCACAAGGCATGTGGGAGTTCCTGGCCCAGGGCTTGAAACCTGTGCCACAGCAGTGACCTAAGCCTCTGCAGTAACAATGCAGGATCCTTAATCCACTGTGCCACAGAGAATGCCAATATAGTAATAACTTTTAGCTTGCTAGCCTTGCTGGAATATTCCACATGGATCCTGCATTAACTGTAGATTGCATACAGTTCTCTTCATCATGTCTTGAATTAATCCTTCTCTGTGTCACATGCAATTATCCTCACCTATAATACAAATCCCCTTCATCTTTCAAATTTCCACTCACGTATAATTTTTTTCAGGTCACTCCAGCAAAAAAAAAAAGTGAGAATTCCCTCTGTTCTATCCTCTAGTCAAATGGCACTAGCATTTACTATTTTATTTTGTAACTATTTTTATCTGTTTTATTCCCCCATGAGACTAGATTAAACCCCTAATGGGCAAAGACTATGGGTTATAGGTCTTCTCCTCCTCAAAGTGCTAACCATGATGCTGTCCACACAATTAAACTTGTGATAATGATTTAATGTACATTTTGCCCAATTACAATAAAGTAAAAATAGAAAATCAAAATTCACATACACAAGTAAACAACATTCTTCACTCCAAAATATCTTTGAAGGAGTCCCAGAATGATAAGAATTGTTAACATAACTTAAAAAGCCAACTGAAGCCTGAAGAAAATTTTCATGTGTATATATACATGTATGACTGGGTCACTTTGTTGTACAACAGAAATTGGCACAACATTGTAAATCAACTATGGTTTAATAAAATTTTTAAAAAAGAAAAACAATTTGTATGCTATTGCTACATTAATAACTAAACAAAGTTTACAAGAAAACTACATACTTCCCTAAATTTTAATTGTTCAGACTTAATAATTTTCCTCTTAAGAATTAATCAAAGAGGAGTTCCACTTGTGGCTCAGCGGGTAAAGAACCTGACTAGTATCCATGAGGATGCAAATTTGATCCCTGGCCTTGCTCAGTGGGTTAAGGACCTAATGTTGCCACACGCTGCAGTGTAGGTCACAAATGTGTCTTGGGTCTGGCATTGCTGTGGCTGTGGCTGTGGCTGGCAGCTGCAGCTCTAATTTGCCCCCTAGCCTGGAAACTTCCATATGCCACAGGTGTGGCTCTAAAAAAAGAAAAGAATTAATCAAAGAAATGTTTGTTCTTAGGGGGGAAAATTCATTATTGAGCCCTCCATTTTTCGTTTTTTTGTCTCTTCTCACCGCTATCCTCTTACCAACATACATATGCTTTCACATACACACAGGCACACACACACTAGCAGGAAATTGTCTATGTGGTAAAGCTTGAAAAAATATATCAGTTCTCTGTTTCAAATATGGTCTATATATGGGAAAAAACACTTAAATGACTATTGTAGATATTCCTATCATACTTTGATAAAATCACACAAATAATGTATTAAGATGTGTATTTTGTCAGACAACTATGATGGTTGAACATTGTTAAAACAAAACATAACTATAGACGTCATTTTCTGTCATCTCTTGAGGAATGTTTGGAATTGCTGGTACCTCTGGTTCTTCTGCTTTGGGTTTGTCCTTCATCTCTGCAAAATAAAATAGGAAAATAAGTTCAATAAATGGTATTGGGGCAACTGGCTATCCATTTGGAGAAAAAAAAACTATCTCACATCTTGCACAAAAAGCAAATTTCAGACGAATTAAAGATTTAAAGGAGTTCCCATCGTGGCTCAGTGGTTAAGGAATTCAGCTAGGAACCATGAGGTTGTGGGTTTGATCCCTGGCCTTTCTCAGTGGGTTAAGGATCCGGCATTGCCATGAGCTATGGTGTAGGTCGCAGATGCTGTTCGGACCTCGCATTGCTGTGGCTATGGCATAGGCTGGCAGGTGCGGCCCTAGAAAAGGCAAAAAAAAAAAAAAAAAAAGATTTAAATATTAAAATCACATAAATGTTGTAGAAACAACAGACTATTGCTATAGTTAAGGTTATAAAACCCGTTCTAAGCAGAACACAGACCAGAAACAATAAGGGAAAGGACTGAGAGGTCTCAATCATTAAGAATTAAAATCATGGAGTTCCCATCGTGGTGGAGCAGAAATGAATCTGACTGTCCTCGCTCAGTGGGTTAAGGATCCCGCATTGCCGTGAGCTGTGGTGTGGGTCGCAGATGTGGCTCAGATCTGGCATGGCTGTGGTGTAGGCCGGCAGCCATAGCTCCAACTGGACCCCTAGCCTGGGAACCTCCACGTGCCACAGGTGTGACCCTAAAAAGCAAAAAAAAAAAAAAAAAAGAATTAAAATCATGATAGGCTTGAATAACTAAAAACTACAGTTAAAATTTTGTCATATAGATGATCAAGTTACTATAAACAAAGTTAAACCACATACAACTAGAAAAATATTTACGATTTATTTGTAGGTAGAGATTTAATAACTATTATTTTAAAAGATTTTTATTCAATTGATCAAAAGATAGATATCCCATGGAGTTCCCGTCGTGGCTCAGTGGTTAACGAATCCGACTAGGAACCATGAGGTTGCGGGTTCGATCCCTGGCCTTGCTCAGTGGGTTAAGGATCCGGCGTTGCCGTGAGCTGTGGTGTAGGTTGCAGACGCGGCTCAGATCCCGTGTTGCTGTGGCTGTGGCGAAGGCTGGCAGCTACAGCTCCTGTTAGACCCCCAGCCTCGGAACCCCCATATGCCGCAGTTGCGGCCCTAGAAAAGGCAAAAAGACAAAAAAAAAAAAGATAGATATCCCAAATATAAAACAGAACAAGGATTCAAACAGGAAACTCTTAAAAGAAAAAAATTAAATTCATAATCATCATCAAAAGATGTCTACAGAGTTCCCTTGTGGCACAGTGGCCTAAGGATCCAGTATTGTCACTTCAGTGGCTTGGGTTGCTGCTATGGCACAGGTTCAATCCCTGGCCCAGAAACTTCCACATGCCCAGAGTGTAGCGGTTTCACCATCTCAACTGTTGAAACAAAACAAAAACTTAACATTGGGCATCAGAGATAGGAGATGGTACTATGGGAGATTTTACTCTATAGTCACTTATATATTGCTTTAATTTATTATAATGAACATTTATAATTTATTAGTATGAAAATTATATAATCTTGAAAAAGGTGGATTTTTCCACTTATTTGGTAAGACAAAGCCAAAAACAAAATAAGCATTATTTAATTGCCTATTTGCTGTGTTTAGAAGGGAACTCTTAGAACTGGGCGCGGGGGGTGGAGGGATGCGCCTGGGATTCGGGATGGAAATGCTATAAAATTGGGTGTGATGATTTTTGAACAACTATAAATGTAATAAAATTCATTGAGTAATAAAAAAAAAAGAACCAGGTGCTGTGTTGATTGCAGCCTTGTAAGCACAAGCCCTGCTTTCTACATCTGCTTCTACTGTCATTTTTTTTTTTTTTTGGAATATATTTCCTCAATATCTGGAACCCAACTAATCCTAGAGTTTTGTTTCACTCATATTTAAAGAAAAAGTGAAAATAAGCTACTAAAGGGGTTCCTTTAGAAAACAGTTCGCTGGGGATAGCTATGGTCTGCAGACTCAGCCCAGTTTTTCTACTGGGGACGGTAGTGTGAAAAGAGAACCAAGACTCTGTTATGTCCCTGAGACAAGTCAAACTGGAGAAAGGCCACATTATTTTCCAAATGCTATGCTGAGGAGAAAGCTTTTCAGGAACAAACACTGAAACAGAAAGGGTCTGTGGTAACCCTGGTAAGTTCTACAAGAATGAGTTCCACAGTAACAGGATCATGTTTTAGGCCTTTGTATCTCCCTCAGTACCTTTACCATGAATCTACTTGCCTTTAGTTTCCCAGGAAAGTTTAATTTTCGAGAGAAAAACTTTATTCACCAAGCTTTCTTGTTAATCTAAATTCAACCATCCTGTGAAATATTTTGTACACAATTCACTCTATATGGGGTTCATTTCTTTTCGTTGGCTAAAACTTTCCAAAATGGATAGTATGTGTAAGTACCCAATACACACACTTATTATTTTCTTTTAATTATATGGAAATGTACCAAACAGATATTGGTTGAATGAAAAATATTTTTCACTTGAAACTAGCCAAAAACATTAATAGACATTATTATCCTTTGAGATAACTGGGGATAATGCAAGATTGCCAGAGAAGGCTATAAGTCACCACTCTGAGGGAGATACACCTATTTGGATTATGAACAGGGAACATCAATATGTGGCAATGTCACTGAATCGACACCAATAAACAACCTCTACCTCGAGGAAGAATATAAACATCCTTAGCATCTTCCTGGTGTGCTCTAGGATCCTGGTCTTGGGGTCCACCTATTCCTTGGTACGGTTCTGAAAAGCATTCTTTAGGCACATCATTATCTTTATATGTCTTAATAGAGAGGTCTTCAGGCCCAGGTGTTTTGTGGCATATATCAGGTGAATATTCTTCAGCCCCAGGTGTTTCCTGGGGTATTTCAGATACACAGTCCTCAGGTCCAGGTGTTTCTTGGTATGTTTCAGGTGAATATTCTTCAGGCCCAGGTGTTTCTTGACATATTTCAAGTGGATATTCTTTAGATTCAGGTGTTTCTTGACATATTTCAGGTGAATATTCTTTAGATTCAGTTGTTTCTTGATATATTTCAGGTGGATATTCTTTAGACTCGGGTGTTTCTTGATATATTTCAGGTGAATAGTCTTCAGACTTGGCTGTTTCTTGGTATATTTCAGGTGGATCTTCTTCAGGAGCAGGTGTTTCTTGGATTGTTTTATGAGAGGGGGCTTTATAGACAGCAATTTCTTTACATGTTTTATGAAAAAACTGTTCAGGTTCAGCTGTTTCTTGGAATGGTTTTATCGCAAGCTCTTTAGGCACAGCTATTCCTGGTGCTTTAGGAACGAAGCTCTTGGTCTCAGCTATTCCTTGACCTGGTACAGAATTGTGTTCCTCAGGTTCAGCTCTTTTTTGGTATGTTTCAAGAGTGTAGCCTTTAGGCACATCTGGTTGGGGGTGTGCTTCAAGAGAGCATCCTTCCAGGACAGC
Organism: Catagonus wagneri; assembly: GCA_004024745.2. Classification (NCBI taxonomy): domain Eukaryota; kingdom Metazoa; phylum Chordata; class Mammalia; order Artiodactyla; family Tayassuidae; genus Catagonus; species Catagonus wagneri. Next base: position 33,819,742 of record PVHT021183634.1, on the reverse strand, counting down.
TATGTCTTCACATGTTTTAGGAGAAAAGGCTTTGGCTGCAGCAGTCTCTTGACACATTTTAGAAGAGAGATCTTCAGGTTCAGCCATGTCACAGCACATTCTGGAAGGATGGTCTTGAAATACAGTTATTTCTTTGCACATTTTAGGAGACAGATCTTCAGATTCAGCCATATCGTGGCGTATTTTAGAAGGGTGGTTTTGTACCACTGTTTCTTGGTAATCAGAAGAATCTTTCTGATGGATAATGCTTTCTTGACCTATTTCAGAAAAGTGTTTCTCGGGCACAACTCTCTGTGGGGAGGCTGCCAGAAGAAAAGCTTCGGTCACGCTCCTGGGTGGTTCAGTTTCTTTCTCTGTAGGTACCTGAACTTTCTCCATCATTTCCTTTTCTAATTGTGATGGAGGCTCCACCTTCATTTCTGTATTTTGTTGTTTCTTTCTGCCTCTTTTACTGCTTTTTGCTGTTTTCTGCCGTTTGTGTTTTTTCTCTCTATGGAGAAATCAGAATTAGTGTCAGCACCAGGGCTCCAAAATTCAAATAAATGCTTGGAAATAATACTCCCAGGACTCCCACTGCCTTGTTGCACAACCTCGAACAAGTCACTTAATCTCCCTGGCCTCAGTCTCCTTGTTTATGAAATAAAGGAGCAGTCCTAGATGTTCTTAATTATCAGGAGAGGAAATAACCATCAGGACTTTTGTTTTTTGTTTGTTTGCTTTGCTTTTTTTTTTTTTTTAGGGCTGCACCCTTGGCTTATGGAAGTTCCCAGGCTACAGGTCAAATCGGAGCTGTAGCTGCAGGCCTACACTGCAGCTCACCACAACACCAGATTCCCAACCCCTTGAACTAGGCCAGGGATCGAACCTGCGGTTCTCATGGATACTAGTCAGATTCGTTTACGCTGAGCCACGATGGGAACTCTAAGACTTTTGGTCTGTGATATCTTACTCAACAGGAATTTCTTGATAAGTGTAGTGTGTGTGGGTGTGGGGTGTGTGTGTATTTGACAGCATATACTTAAAGTTTGGCTATGGAAAATGCATCATTAATATTATAAATGAATAAACTGGCACTCTGGTTTACATACTAGTCTCTTTGGGTTTAGTCTGTGAATTCATTTCTTTTCACCCTGGGTAAGATTGTGTTTCTAGAGCTACAATCCTGGTCCTCATCTGTGCAGCCTGCAGGTGACTGACGTATATGGCTTGCTGATCTAATACAGTTTTGTGTCAAATAAGGCTAAGTAGCTACACTACATGTCCAATGAGATGTACTGTAAGCTGGGTCCAAAGCTGCAAAAGTATTTTCTTGAGGTAAAGCAGCTTGTGGAAAGGCATGAGTCGTCATATTATACCTATTCTGAACTAACAGTTAAAGATCTAGAAGGTAAAAGGATATGCATGGGAACTGCAGCCAATGACAAAGTGTTAGGTACTGCAAATATAACCAAATACAGATGGCTAATACAGATGGACTTAGGGAGGAGAAAAAGGTACTAAAAATAAGTATTTCATCATTATTCTAAACCTATTGAAATTCTGTTCCATGCTACCCACCCTATGAGCCTTCTCTAACAGACCACAGGGCTGAAATGCTCTTCCTGCTTACAGCTCCTATAGGATTTATTATGAAGGTTATGCTTACGGCAAAGAACATAGGCTGCCTCATCCTGTAGTTATTTCTGGAGAAACCCTACTTCTTTTGGTAAACCAGACATTTTTTGGAGATAAAACCAGCGTTTTGTGGGGTGTTTTTTGTTTGTTTGTTTTTTGTCTTCTTAGGGCTGCACCCATAGCATATGAAAGTTCCCAACCTAGGGGTCAAATCAGAGCTGGAGTTGCTGGCCTACAGCACAGCCACAGCAACATTGGGTATGAGCCGCATCTATGGCCTATACCACAGCTCACGACAATGACGAATCCTTAACCCTCTGAGGGAGGCCAGGGATCGAACCCACATACTCATGGATACTAGTTGGGTTTGTTACTGCTGAAACATGATGGGAACTCCAAAAACCAGTGTTTTTTACACCTCTGCAGTGCCCACAGTTCCTTGTACACTTGAACAATGTATACCTTTCTACTTTTACGTGTTTGAAAATTTCCGTATTAAATTATTTTGAAGATTGTCTTATCAAAACCAGTTTGAAGTCAATATTAAAAGGTATATATTATAACAGAACAGTTAAAATAAATATTGAAAAATACAGAAGGTAAATATGATGATATGGTACCTCAGTATTCTGAAGTTTAATTCCAAGTAACCAAGGTAATGAAATTAATTATAAAACCCTTATTGTCAGGTGTTCAAAAGATGATGTATATGAATTCTTCAGGAAACACTTACTATTCTAGAAATTAAATCCTAAATAATTTGTTATGTAGATCTCTGTATGAGGGAATCTGAGTAACATAATGTTCCATGCTCTTCCTGGTAGTTTTTCAAAAGATACAAATATATCTGTGTGTTGTAAAATTTAATCTATACTCTTTCACTTATTAGCTATGTAATCATATGATCATGCGCAAGTTATTTAAACTCTCTATGCCTTGGTTTCTTCACAGGTAAAATGGAGTTAATAGTATCTGCCCAACTTTGTGGCTGTTGTAAGGAAGGCATGTAATAACTTGCATGAAAGAATTATCCAAATAGAAATTAGTACTTAGAAATTAGTATTAGAAATTACTAATAGGAAATACACACACACACACACACACAGTTATTCCTATGTGCTAGGCAGTGTTTTAAGTAGTTCACTTATTCTCTCACTTAATCTTCACATCAACTTATGAGGTAGATACTACTATTATGTCCATTTTGCAGATGACAAAACTGAGGCACAGAGAGGCTGGGTAACTTGTCTAAGGTGAAATGTCTAGGAAGCTAGAGAGCCAGTCTTCAAATCTAATCATCTGGGCTCTTAACCATTAAACTCTGCCACTTCCTTCTGGAACTACTAAGGTTTCACTGTGTGGTATGAGGTGAGAACAGCCCTCAGTAGTATAGAGATGCGACACAAGAATAAGGCCAGCGAGCTGTCAAGAGGCTCACCAAGTTTTCACCTATTTCATGGACTTCATCAGTCTTTCTCCCCCACCCCCACCCATCTCAACAAGCACAGTAAGCCAATTCTCTGAGCATGTTGAGACCAGCTCCATTTATCAGGGCAAGGCTCATCGATCAGCTCAAAGAGATTGATATGTAAATCTAAAGACCAGTTTTTTTTCTTTTCTTTTTAGGGCCGCACCTGTGGCATATGGAAGTTCCCAGGCTAGGGGTCGAATCAGAGCTGCAGCTTCTGGCCTATGCCACAGCCACAGCAATACCAGACCTGAGCTGGATCTGCTATCGCAGTTTGTGGCAGCACCAGATCCTTAACCCACTGAGCGAGACCAGGGATTGAACCTGCATCCTCAGGGAGACAGTGTCAGGTTCTTAACCTACTGAGGCACAATGGAAGCTCCTAAAGACCAATTTTTTTATTTTTTTTATATTTTTATTTTTATTTTTTTCTCTTTAGGGTAGCACTGCAGCATATGGAAGTTCCCAGGCTAGGGGTCACATCGGAGCTACAGCTGCTGGCCTACACCACAGCCACAGCAATGCAGGATCCAAGCCATGTCTACAACCTACACCACAGCTAGAGGCCACGCTGGATTTTTAACCCTATGACCAAGTTCGGGGATTGAACCCACATCCTCGTGGATACTAGTCGGGTTCATTACTGCTGAGCCATGACAAGATCTCCCTAAAAACCAAATTTTAAATGAACAGAGACATGCAAAGTCACAATGCTTGAGCTAAACAAATGTGCTCTTTTTCTGTAGCAAGTACTTGGAAAGCCAACTAATGATCAGAGGGTTGTTTGGTGACTATGGAATTAGGGGAGCTAATTGGTATTCTTCAACAGAGTCACCTGCCAGAGGATCTGAGTATAGTAGTTTCTGCTATAATATATATGCATTCCTGAAAAAAGCCCCAATCTTATGCAAAATCATAGCACTTATGGGCAAAAAATAGAACAAACGACTCAAATCTTATACAACTTTTTAACACTAACATAAACAATAATTGGTACAGAGGAGAAATAACTTGGATAGTCCAGATAGGCAGCTTACTATGGCTGGAGGCTGCCTCTGGGATGGTAAAGATGCACAAAAGCAACAGTGTAAATGCTGCTACACATCTTCAATGCACAGGACAGACTCCTACACAAAGAACTCTCCTACCCAGAGCATCAGTAACACTGGCTTAGATGGGTGCTGTACTTTGGCTCCTTGGGCCCCCTTTTCTATCTCCAAGCAATCAGTACCTCTGTTTTCATAGTTCTATTCTAAATGGATGCACTTAGATGCTGCCTAATTTATAATCATGTTCTTGTACTACCTGCCTGAGATTACATGCAGCTGACTTTGGATATTTAGGAACTCCCAAAGTCTTCCATTACTCATTTATAGACCGTGCTTTGGTTTAGTCCATGGAGAGTGATCTGCACTCATTCAAGAAGAATTTCACTAATCGAAAGCTTGGAGAACAAGCTTGAGGGTCTTCTCAGTGGTGTCTCCCCCTCCCAACACCATTCTCTAGTTGTATCACCAGAGTGGTTGAATACCAGACGTCTCTGCAATATACATAATTTGATCACCTGGAGCTCTAATTTAAAAAGACCAGGGAGGAATTCCAGTCATGGCTCAGCGGAAGCAAATCTGACTAGCATCCATGAGGACGCAGGTTCGATCCCTGGCCTCGCTCAGTGGGTTAAAGATCCTGTGTTGCTGTGAGCTGTGGTGTAGGTCACAGACGTGGCAGTTGCAGCTCTGATTCAACCCCTAGCCTGGGAATCTCCATGTGCCTCGGGTGCGGCCCTAAAAAGACTATAAACAAACAAACAAACAAACCAGGGATAAGATTCTGTCCCCATCACTGTACTAGAGGTGTGACTTTAGGCAAGACATTTAACCTTCAGAGACTTGGTTGCCTTATATTTTTTTTATGAGAGTGTTAGAAAGATAAAAGTGTGTAAAAGGGCTCAGCACTACTTGACACATAGCATATGCTAAATAAATATCTATTCCTTTATCCTTGCAGCGATACCATACCCGAATTGCCATTGTGAAGTTTGCTTTTCTTGTGCTTCAGCTTTTCTTTTTCTGAGTTGTTCTCTGTTTCGTAAACTCCAAGTTCCAATGACTTCTGTAGAATAAAAGTAAAAGTTATGGGAGATAGTGATGAATTGTGGCATTAACAGTAAAAGGGTCCTATAGCAAATTGGCAGAATTCCTATACTGGTAGTCTAAGTTTTTCTCCTAGCCTTTTGAGGAAAAGGACTATATCTTATTTATCCTTGTGCCTCTGAAGAATGCCTGGGATCGAATATTCAGACAGTACTTTTTACTTTTTCTTTTCTTACTTTTTTTTTTCAGGGCCACATTTGTGGCATATGGAAGTTCCTAGGCTAGGGAATCAAATCTGAGCTGCAGCTGCTGGCCTACACCACAGCCACGCCGGATCTGAGCCACACCAGACCTGAGCCACACCTGTGACCTACACTGCAGCTTGCAGCAACACCGGATCCTTAACCCACTGAGCAACGCCAAGGATTGAACCCGCATCCTCACGGATACTAGTCAGGTTCGTTTCTACTGAGCCACAATGGTAACTCCCAAAAGAAAGCTTAACCAGTATGCATTTTTTAAATGAAAAGGTCAGTATGTGTACATGAGTATGTTACCAGTCTATTAATTTCTTATAGTGTACATATTGTGCAAATATTAAAGAAAAAATCAGCCATGTTCTGCCATCCTTAACGCTATAACCTGCTTTCATTTTATTCCTCATATTCATCTAGCCCCTATATTAAACAAAGTTGTACTGAGAGCATACTACAGTTTTATCATTCATTAACCTAGTACATCAGAAATATTTTCCATCATCTAGTCCTCATAATTATAACTTTAGTGACTACATGATACTTAAGTTGATGAATTCTCATTTATCCAGTCACTCCATTCATATTGAACATCTGGGTTGCTGCCAGTAATTTTTTTTTTCTTGCCATTGTAGCTCAAACTATAATAAGTATTTCATGCACATAGCTTTTTTTTTTCTGTTGGAGTTTTCCCTTAGGATGATGTTTCTCCAAGCTTTGGAATATTAAAAGTTATTATCAAAAAAGTTTCTGTTGCAGAAGATCATTTCTCCGTGGAAGGCATACAGATGGCCAAAAGGCACATGAAAAGATGCTTAACATTGCTGATTATTAGAGGAAAGCAAATCAAAAATACAGTGAAGTATCATCTCACACTGGTCAGAATGGCCATCATCAAAAAGTTACAAATAATAAATGTTGGAGAGGGTGTGGAGAAGAAAGGAACTCTCCTACACTATTGGTGGGAATGTAAATTGGTGTAGCCACTGTGGAAAACAATGTGGAGCTGCCTTAAAAACTAAAAACAGAGCCAACAGATGATCCTGCAATTCCACTCCTGGGCATGTATCCAGAGAAAACCATAATTCAAAAAGGTACAGGGAGCGGTTTCTCAGGGCTACCTGAGATGCTGTCTCCAGGGCTTAAGTCCTAATTTCACACCAAATAAAACTTAAGTATCAAATAAAATAAAATAAAAAGATACATGCACCTCTATGTTCACTGCAGCACTATTTACAATAGCCAAAACATGGAAGCAAACTAAATGTCCATCAAAAGAGGATTGGATAAAAATGACGTGGTACATATATACAATGGAATATTACTTGGCCATAAAAAAGAATGAAATAATCCCATTTAGCAACACGGACAGACCTAGAGATTATCATATAAGTGAAGCAAAAGACAAATGGCATATGATATCATTATATGTGGAATCTAAAAGAACTGATATAAATGAACTTATTTACAAAATAGAAATAGACCCACAGACATAGAAAACAAAATTTATAGTTACCAAAGGGGAAAGGGGTGAGGGATAAATTAGGAGTTTGGAATTAACATATATACACTGCTAATAAAACACAGATAACCAACAGGGACCTACTATATATAGCACAGGGAACTATACTCAATATTTTGTAATAGCCTATAAGGGAAAAGAATCAGAAATATATATATATATGTATATTTTTTGCTGTACACCTGAACCTGAAACTAATACAACATTATAAATCAATTATAATTCAATTTAAAAAAATAAAGTTAAGGGAGTTCCCTGGTGGTGCCGCAAGTTAAGGATTCCACATTTTTACTGCTGTGGTTTAGGTTGCTGCTGTGGTTCAGGTTTGATCCCTGGCACCTGGAACTTCCCACATACCACAAGGATGGCCAAAAAGAAAAATTAAAATTAAAAAAAAAAGAAAGGTTCTCTTGCCACCCAAGTTGGATCTTTGATATAGAACTTCTTAGAGCCTGTGGAATTCCACACATTTGCAATGGGGCTCCCAAAAGAAAACATGCCCCTTATATCATGGATGGCACCTTTTCTTTTTTGGACAGAGGTCCTTAATGGTGAACTTGGATGGGGGAAAATTATACCTTTATTTTTTGCCAATCTCTAATTTAAATGCCTTTTTTCCCTTTCTTTTTAGGGTTACACCCATGGCATATGGAAGTTTGTAAGCTAGGGATCAAATCAAAGCCACAGCTGCCAGCCTATGCCACAGCCACAGCCACAGCAACACCATATCCAATCTGAATCTGTGACCTATGCTTGATCCTTAATCCACTCAGTGAGACCAGGGATCGAACCCACATCCTCATGGATACTAGTCAGGTTCTTAACCTGCTGAGCTACAACGGGAAGTTCATATCACAGCTTTTAATTTTGATAACTGTATCTTAATATATAATTGTTTACTTTGTAATCTTATATATTTAATTTTATGTTTTTAAAATACTTAATCTAAGAAGGGATCTAGAGGTTCATCAGAAAGCCAAAGAGATCCATGGTATAAAAAAGTTTTAAATCACTGTCTCAAGGCCTAGGATTCTGCAGAAGCAGCAGAAATGCTGCTACAGGAAAGATGCAAAGACTAAGATCAGTGAGTCAAAAGATTAAACACTACTATAGTCTTGGATATTTATTGTCAAATCTCTCTCCAAAAGTTACACCATATTTATGCTACCGAAGAAGAACATGCATGTACTTGTTTTACCATTCAGTATTGAGTACTTTCATTATCTTTCATTTATATATATTATTCATAATCTATTATTTCCTTGTATTTCTCTGGCTTAGCACTAGAAGTCACCTCAGAAAGTTAAAAAGCCCCAGTTCTTCCCATATAATATATGAATGTACCTAATTATGTCTCTTTTTTGCTAGATCCATAAAAAGAGGAAAATAATCATAGCCCCAATCCTTCCCAACAGCCACTCCCTCTTAAAGTCTCTTTCATTACCTGGAGCATGGTTTTTTCCTTGATGAGGATCATGTGTCTGATGGTGTGTCAAGTGAGATTGGCCTTTTCCAAGATCCATCTTGCTGTAATACCTTCCTGCTATTTGGTCTGACTTCCACAAGAAGCCTTTTTTAAAATATCAAAAGTAAGTCACAGTTAAACACACACACACACACACACACACACATGAATTCACTTGTCACTTGACTTCCCGCCTAAAAGCTTTATCTAGTTGGACCACAGCTGATGGCTCTTTCTACTTTCTTTATCATACTGCACAGGTCTGAGCAGGGGGCACAGCTACGGCTGTGTCCCATCCTCCAGCGTGGTGGCTAGTTATACAGGGAGTCCCACGGCCACAGGCTGGTATGTCACAAGACTCTGGTACATCAATTATTTGACTCTTGTCTGCCAAGAAGTGCCTGAGTCTGATGTTCCTTTTCAAATACAGAGGTGGCAGAATAAAGGAAGAATACCAAATGTAGCACCTGACCAGCCCGATGTCCTTGAATAAGTCACTTCCCTTTCCTGTGACTCTCTTTCCTCATTTGCAAAGTGGTGGATAATACCTGACCTGCCCACTTCACAAAGCTCTGGTGAATGTGTAAATTACAAAGATGCGAAATTAAGCTTGTTTTCCTGTGTGTGGTATTTTTTTCACCTTAATCTTATGCAAAGTAATGGAAAGTCTTTCTGTGAGACTTAAAGATAATAAAGAACGAAATGAGGAATTCAAAGCAAATTTTAAACCTCTTCTGCTCACCTGATCATTCACAAGCAACTCAAGATAACTAATGGAATCCATTATGACTTATCCAAGGAAGGTCAAAAAGCATTTCTTGATTAAAATATCAGCACATTATGTCACAAAAACCAAACTGAAACCAAAGGAATCCCCCATCTTCAATCTGTCACCCCATTTGTGAAGGTGAGGAGACACCAGGGACTAGGATTGTTCACCTTAGGAAGGAACACTGACCACCTCCTGATGTGGCCAACCAGTCTGTGAGATGCAGGCTTAACAATCTGTCTGGAGTCAAATACTAAATTGAAGAGAGTTTGAATTCCAGTGTTGCCACATTCTCTAATTCCGTCACCTTAGCAAGTCAGATAGACTTGGAGCCAATTTACCTCATGAGGTTATTGGGATGACTGAATCAAATAATGCATGTAAAAAAAATAATAATAATGCATGTAAAGCATTTTATATGTGCCTCACATACTGAATACACGATGCCTAGCATATTCAGCCTGCTTAATCGGTGTTAGCTGCTATTATTTACAATAAAGATAGAGTGACAAGATTTTGGTAAGTCATAGTTAAAATGCACTAAAAAACCACGGAGGAGTTCCTGTTGTGGCTCAGCAGGTTAAAAACCCAACAGCAGGATGTGGGTTCAATCCCTAGCCTCACTCAGTGGGGTAAGGATCTGGTGTTGCCCCAAAGCTGTGATGTAGGCCAGCAGCTGCAGCTCTGATTTGACCCTTAGCCCAGGAATTTCCATATGCTGCAGGTGTGGCCATAAAAAGAAAAGAAAAAAGAAACTCAGAAAATTTGAAGGGAATCCTTTATAAAGAGAAAAATCTTTATAATGTGAATAGATGCCTTCTACTATCCATAGATTCTTACGGCATTAGCATTGGAAGAGCCTCCTAATCCATCTAGTCCCTCCTCATATTTTATACATATGCCGCGGGTATGGCGCTAGAAAACACACACACACAAAAAAAAACAGACAAGAAGGGGAGAGATTTACCTGCCCCAAATCTTCTTACTTATTCACAGCAGCTCATCTTACTGATCATCAACTTTTTTTTTTAATTTTATGGCCACACCATGGCATATGGAAGTTCCTGGGCCAGGGACTGAATCTGAGCCACAGTTGTGACTTACACCAAAGCTGTGGCAACACTTGATCCTTTAACCACTGCACCAGGGAGGTGATGCAACCTGTGCCTCCACAGCAACTAGAGCTGCTACAGTCAAATTCTCCTTTTTTTTTCTTTTCTTTTTTAGGGCCACACCCTCGGCATATGGACGTTCCCAGGCTAGGGGTCAAATCAGAGCTGTAGCTGCTGACCTACACTACAGCCACAGCAACACTGGATCCGAGCTGTGTCTTCGACCTACACCACAGCTCACAGCAATGCTGGACCACTTAACCCACTGAGCGAGGTCAGGGATTGAACCCGAATCCAGGGTTGAACCTTGGGTGCAAATCAGGTTTTTTAGAGCTGAGCCATGTTGGGAACTCCTGCAGTCGGATTCTTAACCCACTGTACTAAGGCAAGAATTCCCAAGATGGGACATCTGTTTATGCTTGATCTTACCTGGTTATGAAAATGTATGTGAATGTATAAGAAAGGCAAGCTTTTCAAACACTGAAAACTATTGAGAATTATATAATAAACACTTATCACCAAAAGCTTAATGTGGTATTTAATTACTAGATCCTAAGCTCTAGCTCTAAGTTTCTTGGTTTCCCAGTCTCTCATATGTAAACACTATCTAAAAATTCAGAAAACCTCAGGGAGTCCCTGTTCAAAGAAGTCCTGTAGGGGATGGAAGGTGTAATTTGTAATTTATCTCATGATAACTTTTGGATTTTCAGAATAAGCTTTTCAAAAAAATGAAATACAAATTAAAGCAACTTTGAAAATTATAAGACTGGAAAAAAGATAATTATAAAGGAAGAGTGTTTTATCATTTAAACAAGTTTTTTATTTTTATTTTTTTTTTGTCTTTAGTCATTTTAGGGCCACACCCGCAGCATGTGGAGGTTCCCAGGCTAGGGGTCTAATTGGAGCTACAGCTGCTGGCCTGCGCCGCAGCCACAGCAACGCGAGATCCGAGCCACATCTGCAAACTACACCACAGCTCATGGCAACACCAGATCCTTAACCCACTGAGTGAGGCCAGGGATCAAACCCTCAACCTCATAGTTCCTAGTCGGATTTGTTTCCACTGAGCCATGATGGGAACTCTTAAATAACTATTTTAAATACCAGTTCCTTATTTTGTACAGTTTGAAAATAAACCTCGGTTACCAAACGGGACAGGTGGGGGGTAGGGATGGACTTGGGATTTGGAATCGGCATGTTCACACTGTGGTATATGGAATGATTGGCTAACAGGGACCTGCTGTATAGCACAGGAAATTCTACCCAGTATTCTGTGATAACATATATGGGAAAAGAATCTGAAAGAGAATGGATGTGTGTATACGTATAACTGAATCACTCTGTTGTACAGCAGAAATTATCACAGCCTTGTACATCAACCATACTTCAGTAGAACTTTAAAAAGAAATTAAAAAGTAAAATTTTAGGGAGTTCCCATTGTGGCTCATTGGAAACGAACCCGACTAGTATCCTTGAGGATGTGGGTTTGATCCCTGGCCTCACTCAGTGGGCTAAGGATCTGGCGTTGCCACAAGCTTTGGCATCGTAGGTCACAGATGCGGCTCTGATCTCGCGTTGCTGTGGCATAGGCTGGCAGCTGCAGCTCCAATTTGACCCCTAGCCCTAGAACTTCCTTGTGGAGCAGGTGCGGCCCTAAAAAATAAAAAAATAAATCTTTAAAAATGGAAAACAGAAAAAAAAAACCCAAGAGGAATAAATACATAAAATTACATTTTTATCTGCAAAAAAAATACTATTCTCTTTCAGATGTTTTAATTCTTCCTGATTAGGTTGTTTCTCATGATAATTAAATAAGATAACCTTTCAGAATACTTCTGGGGCACCTTACAGAAGATGCAAAATTATTTTCTTAAATACAATTATTCCTAAAGCTTATAACACCCAGTTCAACAACTCAGCAAGCTTTACTGAATGCCTGCTCTGTGCCATGCACTGAGTGAGCTATCAGACCACAAAGGTGAGCAGATGTTATCCCTGAGTTCTGTGTACTGTAGGCTCATAGGGATATGTATGTACCTTTTAATTGGAGAGAACTAATATTTAGATCCTTTACACCCTGTTGCATCCTTCCTAAGTTGATTCCACCTCTGCCTCACGTTCTGATATCTAAGAGCAGAATGTGGAGGGACGACACGAGGGCGGGATCTCAAGTTAACAGTAATTAGGGAGCAATGTTGGGTGGAGGGGGCCAGTGGAGGGAGTTTGGAGCAAACTAGATTGGAAGTCAGGCAAGGTGTCTCTGGTGTGATAAGCAAGCCACAGCAGGAACTTGTCTGGGACAAAAATAGCCACACAGTAAGTTCACAAGCCATAGTTCATTGTCCTTTCTCTCTGAGTAAAGTCTAGAATGTTACCAGAATTACACCTCATTACCAGAATATGAGGTGTTAGGCATTGAAGGTTGGATATTTTGAACAAAAGCTGCCTTGTTCTAGTTATTTGCATATATACACGAAACCTCTCTATAGGCCACAAACCCTTGGAGGGTGGTTATCACTGCCAAGTCACATTTCTATCCCCGCAGTGTAACCTAGCAGGAGGCTTAGCCCCTAGCAGTCCCCATAAATGCCCTCACTCCTGTTTGCAGGGCCAGCCTCATGGGCATGAGGCCTGTGAAAACACTTTCTACATGCAGAGCTGCTGATGCTGCTGTGACCTAATAATGGTAATACCATCATCTGCTCCAGAGCTCTTCCTACTGTGATTCTCTACCACTGACCTATGTGCTGGAGATACAGCAGTTAAAAGATAAAAAGTCTCTGCCCTTACAGGGCCTACGTTCTATAAACAACAAGCATATAAACAAAAGATGTATCAGATAGTGATGAGAACTTTGGAGAAAAGTGAGCAGGGAATGATAGGATAAGGAATGAGGAGGGAAAAGTTGATGGTGGTTCCTATATTAAACAGGGTGACAGTTGAGCAGAACTGAAGGAGGTGAGGGGCCAGCCAGCTGCCACCTGGAAGGGCATTTTAGGCAGACAGACAGACAGGCACTGACAAATGGCCTGAAGTGAGGGAGTGCTAGGCTACTGCTGTTGTAGGGATTTCTACTCTGATTGAAGTGGATAGTCTTGGGATGGTTTTGAACAGAAGAGTGATGCCATCTGACTTACATTTCTAAAAGATTATTTTGTCCGAGTTCCCTGGGGATCTAGAAGCTAATGACTGCGCGTTGTTACTACTGTGGCTCGGGTTTGATCCCTAGCCTGAAAACTTCTGCATGCTGCAGGCAAGGCAAAAAAAATTTTTTTTAATTAAAAAAAAAAAGATTTTTCTGTCTCCTCTGTAAAGAACAGACTATGAAGGAGTTCCTGTTGTGGCTCAGGGGGTTAAGAACCCCAACATAGTCTCTGTGAGAATGCGGGTTTGATCCCTGGCCTCACTCAGTGAGTTAAGGATCCAGTGTTGCCGAAAGCTGCAGCAAAGTTCACAGATATAGGTTGGATCCGATATTGCTGTGGTGGCTGTGGTGTAGGCTGGCAGCTGCTGATAGGATTTGACCCCTAGCCTGGGAACTTTCAGATGCTTCAGGTGCAGCCCTTAAAAAAAAGAAAAAAGGAACAGACCATGGGGACAGGGAAGGAGTGGCAGCAGGGAGACCTGTTAGTTAGAAGGATCCTGTGTAATCCAGGTGCAAGATGATCAAGGCTTGGACCGTGATGAGAGTGGTAAAGAAATGGTCAGACTGGAGTAACTTACAAACTGGATATGGAGTGAACAACGAAGAGTCAAAGACAAAACAAGAGTTTTGCTCTGAGCGACTGGAAGGATGGAGTTACCATTAACAGACGAGGAAGCCTGGGAGGAGCAGGCTTGCAGGAGATGATCAGGCGTTTAGTTCAAGGCATTCTAATAGATTGGGGGGAAAGGCAGAGAATAACCAGTAAGGCAGAGAATAACCAGAAAAGTATAGCGTTCTGGAAGCCAAGTAGAAAAAAAGTTTCAAGGAAGAGAGAGTGATCTACTGTGTCAAAATTTTGCCAATAGGCTCGGTAGAGGAAAGATTGAGAACTGTCCTAACAATTTATTTCCTAACCATTTAATTAATTATGGACTGGAGCCCAGAAAGTTTAAGTGGCTTGGCCAAGTGTACTCAGGCAGGAGCAGCTGCATAGTTTTCAGGGCCCAGTCCAAAATGAAAATGCAGAGTTCCTCCTTCAAAAATTATTAATAATTTCAAGACTACTAGAGTAGAATATCAAACCCAACACTGGACCCTACCTTCATGAGCGTTTCCCTAAATCTTTGTAGCAAACTTATAAAACAGTTTTTAGTATGCTCATTTTTCAGATCAAGACACTAGCTCTCAGAGTGTAGAATGATTTTACTAGAGTCATAGAGCTAGACTAGTCATTTGAGCCTGAAACCTGAGCCTGCAGCCTCCAAGTCTGGCCTTCTTCCCACTAGTCTAAACCAGATAGAGGGAGAGAATTGCTTTCCTGCCTCCTGACCTATCTGGAGCAGGTTTAAGGATTTTGTTCTGAGTTTTGTTTGTTTGTTTGTTTGTTTTGTTTTTTAGGTTTAAGTATTGAGGCCTTGTTCATACATTTCAGAGCCTGGTTGAACCGGGCAGATGTGAGAGGGAGCGACGCACATTGCTAAGAACTTCTGCCCTGGAAGCTCTTTATGGCCAGAGTGAAAAGGGAGCACTGGGTACTATTTAGTTAGAAACATGATCTGATAAAAGTGCCCCGAAGCCAATATAGTTTTAAGCTATATGGAGAGACTTACAGAAACAAGGGCAATCAGTCCTGCTACACTTTGGTTTCTCATCCCATATATAGAACGTTATACTGTGAAGACCGTGTGGGTGATATTTGAAAATGTGTATGAAATAGAGCAAGGGATCTGGGGCTCTACCATTTCCTGGGTATGCAGTTTGGGGGGAACTTGCTTGATTCTTTCTGATCCTCAGTTTCTTCTCTTGTAAAACAGAGAAAAAGTAATACCTCACTGGGATTCTGTGAGAATAAAAGGGCTCATGAGAGCTTTTTATAAAATGGAAAGCACTGTGCAGACACACATGCCATAAACTTGGTCAGTGTTAATAGTATTATTAGAGTGTTCTAATGATGCACCTGGGCATTTTCCTCGAGTACATTTGGGTGGAAAAGTCAAGGAAGGGAAGATACCATACATTTATTTTTCTTAGTGTTCTTTCCTTACCAGAATACTTTTTCAAAGCCTTTAAATTCTCTTCAAATACTAGGCCAAGCTTTGTTTTCCTTAGTGGAGAAGGAAAGTTTCTGGTTTCCCTCTCTCTCACAGTCTGTTGATGCATGATAAATAAGTGTGTCTCTGCTAAAATAGATGATGCTGTGCACATACAGATAGCACAGCCTATGACTTCAGAATGGCTGAAACCTGACTTTCGATCTAGTTTGCTCCAAAGTCCCTTCTCCAGCCTCCTCCACCAATACTGCTTTCCATTTCTTAAAGTATAGTCAATAAGCATCTCTGGATAAACACCGGTGCATAGTCATTTATCTGGGAAAGGACAAGTCTGCTCCCACCTTGAGCCTCCATCACATCCATGTCCTCGCACTCCTGAACTTCCAGAGCTAGCAGTGTACCCTCAAGCCTACTGCTTCCTTTTCCTCACCTCACTTCTTCCCTTCTCATCTGCAATCTAGTCTTCTCCTCCACATATGATCTCTCCTAAGGCATCAGTGATTTCCAAATGGCCAAGTCCAGTGTTCCCTTCTCAGTTCTCTCTCTCTCTCTCTCTCTCTCTCTCTCTCTCTCTCTCTCTCTCTCTGTGACCTCACTGTGGCTCACAATTCCTGCGGGCACTTGCATTGCTCTGTTCTTGGCTTCTATGGCAACATGTTAATCCCTCCCTCCTCCTTCATCCTCCTCCACACACTTCTCTTTCACTCCTCTAGCTGTGGGAGGTGACTCCGAGCCTTTTTTCTCTCACTCCTCTTAGACAGTCAACCCAACTGTATACCGTTAGCTATTACCTCTATACAGATATTTTCTAAATAATTACGAGTCTAAGATCACATTTCCAAGTGTCTCTCTTTTTTTTTTTTTGTCTTTTGTCATTTTAGGGCCGCACCCGCGGCATGTGGAGGTTCCCAGGCTAGGGGTCTAACAGGAGCTGCAGCCACTGGCCTACACCGCAGCCACTGGCCTACACCACAGCCACAGCAATGCAGGATCTGAGCCGCGTCTGCGACCTACACCACAGCTCATGGCAATGCCAGATCGTTGACCCACTGAGCAAGGCCAGGGATCAAACCCGCAACCTCATGGTTCCTAGTCGGATTCGTTAACCACTGAGCCACAACGGGAACTCCTCAAGTGTCCCTTGAGTATCATTCTTTACCTGAATGTCCCACTGTAAGTTATAATTAACACAGCAAAAAGCAAGCAGGAGTTCCCTGGTGACACAGCAGGTTAAGGATGTGGCATTGTCACTGCAGCGGCTCAGGTCGCTGCTGTGGCACAGTTTCCATTCCTGGCCCAGGACTTCCACATGCCAGGGGCACAGCCAAAAAAAAAAAAAAAAAAAAAAAAGAAGGGCAAAATGTACCCCCTAAAACCAATCTTCCTCGTGCTTTATTTCTACCATTCTACTACTATTCTACTATGGAAGAAAAGCACTGTGTTCCTGGCCATCCAGTTCTAAACCTTCAAAATTGTCTTTAAGACTCTGCCTCCTCACTTTGGTTCTCACATCCAGTGGGACACAGTTCTATGAGCTCATTCTTCCCAGTGTCCCAGATACTCATTCCCTCTTTTCCTTCCCCATACACCATCCGAGAAAGGGACTTCAGCTTCTTATTGGAAGTATTGGAGAAGATTTCTACGTGGTTTATTTGCTTCCATGTCCCCCCACCCCCAACTTCTCCAGAATGTCCTGCACAAACAACCAGAGCATTCCCATATAACTGGCTCTGAACTGGTCACTACTCTGTTTAGAATCCTGTAAAGTCTCAGTATTGCTTGTAGAATGAAGACTAAATTTTTCAACCTGGCATTTAAAGCCAACTTTCCAATCTTCTCTCCCATTACTTTCCTGAAAATACCCAGTGTTCCAACTGAATAGTGCCACTTGCTCTCCCTGTTTGGTCCTGATTCTTTTTAACACCCACAATACCTTTATTCACACTTCCTGGCTGTTCAGTTCTCTTCCTTTGTGTTTGCCCACCCAGATGGTGAGTGCCTTCATCACTGAGCCTTTGATGACATTGACAGTGATGACGACCATGATATGTTAGCCCCTCTGCAAACACATAATAGGTACCTGACATGTCACAAACATTATCACATTTAGTTCTTCTAACTAATATTATCCACATTTCACTGACAAGGAAATTAGGGCTTAACAAAGTTAGGTTATACCCCAAGGTCACATAATCTTATAAGTGCTATAGTTAGGGCTCAAAACCAAAGCAGTCTGACTATAAAGTTCACAAATTAACCATTCTTTTCTACTACCATTTTTTTACATAGAGATAACCTCTCCTTTCTGGACTATAATGACACTTCTTGATCTGGGCCTCTTGTATGGGAAATACCACATATTTTGTATTTTATTGTGTACATGTGCATAGCTTTTCCATCATAGTCACTCAGCAAACATCTCTTGAACATTCATTTCTTGCCAGCCCCTTGAGTAAGAATTGGAGGTGTAAAAAAGAATCAAACAGGAGTCCTTTCCTCTAAGAAACTCAGTCTAATTGAAGGTGATAGACAACAAGTAAATCTGAATTTAGAATATAATACAGTGGATAATTTTTAATATCAATATTTCCAAATGTTCTGAGAGTAGAGGTGGAGTGCTTAATTCTGCTGCCATAGAAGAGGAAAGATAAAGATATTATACTATGTATCCTTTGGCTGTAATTCTTTTTATTCATAACTGCCTTGGGATGATTCTGCATTGGCCAACAAGTAGAGTTGGGAAAATGATGAGGCTCTGTGTGTGTATAATACTGTCATGTATTTTTTCACTTTACAATAGTGTTAAGTTTTTCCACTTTTATTAATTTCACAGAAATAATAATATTAGCCAATATTTACTGAATATCTGCTTACCATACCCCTGACGCTCTTCGAGGCACTTTATATAATTCATTTAGTCTTCATAAGATCTTTTAAGGGAAGTTATATAAATATATATATATGTGTGTGTGTGTGTGTGTGTATACATATATATTTTTTGTCTTTTTTTTTTTGTCTTTTTAGGGCTGCACCTGCAGCATATGGAGGTTCCCAGGCTAGGGGTCTAATCGGAGCTGTTGCTACCGGCCTATGCCAGAGCCACAGCAATGCCATATCCAAGCCGCGTCTGCAGCCTACACCACAGCTCACAGCAACACCAGATTGTTAACCCACTGAGTGATGCCAGGGATCGAACCCTCAACATCATGGTTCCTAGTCTGATTTGTTTCCACTGCCCCACCACAGGAACTCTGTAAGGGAAGTACTATTGATGCCCTCTTTTGTAGACGAAGAAACTGAAGCATAGGCATTGAACCTGTGCCCTAAGTCATACACCTAGTAAGTGGCAAAGCTAGGTGGTTTGGATCTAGCAGGCCATATGATTAACCACTTGCTTTCTTGCCTCTCAATTCTACTTCTTTCATTTTTTTTTGTCTTTTTGTCATTTTTTAGGGCCACACCTGCGGCATGTGGAGGTTCCCAGGCTAGGGGTCTAACAGGAGCTGTAGCTGCCGGCCTACGCCACAGCCATAGCAACGTGGGATCCGAGCCGCATCTGCAACCTACACCACAGCTCACGGCAACACCGGCTCCTTAACCCACTGAGCGAGGCCAGGGATCGAACCCACAACCTCATGGTTCCTAGTCGGATTCATTTCCCCTGAGCCACGATGGGAACTCCTACTTCTTTCATATTTAATAAGGCAACAATATATTTTCATTTCCTTCCTTCCTTCCTTCCTTGCCTCCATCCTATCTTTCTTTAAGTTCATTTTTTTATGGCTGCATCTGCCATATATGGAAGTGTCCCAGGGGTCAAATCAGAGCTGCAGCTGCAGGCCTACACCACAGTCACAGCAACAATGGATCCAAGCTACATCTGCAACCTATGCTGCAGTTTGCAGCAATGCCAGATCCTTCACCCACTGAGAGAGGCCAAGGATCACACCTGCATACTCACAGACACTGTGTCAGGTTTTTAACCTGCTGAGCCACAACAGGAACTACTCCTCTATTTTCTTTTTCAGTCCTTTCTCTCTTTCTTCCTCTTTTCCTTCTCCCTCTTGCTCGCCTTCTTTCTGCAATGTGTTGACTATCTACTCTGTGCCCCAAAGTATATAGGGTGCTGGGATACAAAGGCAAGTATGAAAAACGGCATGCACAGAAAATGAAGTGAACACAGAAGCGGGATATCTAACCAAGATGGAGAGATGAGGTCAAAGCACTCTTTCTGGAGTTCCTGTTGTGGCTCAGCAGAAACAAATTTGACTAGTATCCATGAGGACGCAGGTTCAATCCCTGGCCTCACTCAGTGGTTAAGAATCCGGTGTTGCTACGAGCTGTGGTATAGGCTGCAGATGCGGCTCGGATCCCATGTCATGTGGCTGTGGCATAGGCCAGGGGCTACAGCTCTGATTCCACTCTTAGCCTGGGAACCTCCATATGGCACAGGTGCAGCCCTAAAAAGACAAAAAGACTGAAAAAAAGAAAAAAAGCATAGTCTTCTGGTGATCTTGGACTCAGTTCTGAGGATGAATAGGAATTCACTACTATGACACAACCAGGCTCAGAGGAACAAACACAGGCTCCAGAATCAGATCTAAGTTCATTCGAATCTGTATGGCTGAGATCTTCCAGGCTCAATTCCCTCATATTTGGAATGGGTATTACAACACCTACCTTTCATGACTACTGAGAATTAGGAATTATGACTTTTGGAAAACATCTGGAAACATCAGAACTTAATGGTCTGGTTGCCATTATGGTTGTTCATAATCTCAACAACCGTAAGTAAAATAGAACTGCTAAATAATAAAGCTCACCAAGGCATGCGACTTATTTTATAGCTATGGAAATGGAGATCCAGAGAGGGTGCAAAGTCACACAGGAATGGTGGCAACTGGAACTGGAATCCAGATCCTCTGAGAGTTTTCTACCATTTTACCTTTACCTGCCTGCTATTTCGAACTTTTCTGTATACAAGTCAATCTACCTTATCCCCTGGCTTATCAAAGTATTTTCCAAACTTTCCAATTACTACATTTCATATTCATGATTTTTGTCATATTCTTGTGATAACATTGTCTGTACTATTATTTAACATTTTTCTTCAAATAAACTTATTTTTACTAAACATATTTACAGTGGAAATTTTATATCACCATAATAAATGCAAAGCTGGCAATGTCACCTGTGAAATCACAAGTTTGTGGTATAACAAATCACAATTCTTCTAAGGTACATTAAAATAAATACTGAACTATTAAAATAAAAGATGTTCCATCTGAAATTATCTGCATTGCCCCAAGTGGAATAAATCATACTACCTATTGGGAAATGCTGGCTTTTGTGATTAATCCAGTGAACTCTTATCATTTTGCAGAATTTTTAGATCATATCCGAATTATTCTAAAACCAAACTGCCATTTGCAGTGACTGATTTATAATTCAAAAGGGACAGGGCAAAAGACCCAACTCATTCCCTTGCCTGCTGCTGACTCACTGTTATTCATATCGGCTACTCTCCACAGGGTCTCCAGTTGAGCACTAGCCCCTCCTATGTTTGCTCTTTCCTCACCGCTTGGAGTTTTAACTACTCTGGATATTCCTAGAATATGTACTAGAACCTAACATGATGCTTTGGTCTTACTTGTTTGGAAACCTCAACTCCTTGCTTCTAGCAGATTCTATTCCCTGGACTTGAAGTTTAGAGTTAGAATAACCTAGATGAGTCCCTGCCTGAGAGGAAACACTGCTGATGAACTGTGACCTTCCAAATAGTTCAGCCCCAGGGCTTGCTAAGAGTCTGGCACAAAGATACATTCAAGTAAAGGGCTGTCACCTGAACCAGTTGAGGTAGAGGTGACTCTGGCTAGAACTTCTGCCACCAGGTGGCCATAAATGGCAATTGCACCATTCTCACCTGTCAACTAGGTCGTGAGCTTTGGCTCTAGCCTGCTTCCTAGGAGGCAGCCTGCCTCTCTCCCTAATTCTCTGACACTCTCTACTCCCCTCCCTGCAAGTCCTCTTCTGGGTGAGTTAGCATCAGGGATGTTTGCATACCAAACACTCAGCTAATTGATATTCTGTCACAATCTGTTCAACAAATGTTAGGCTTTTTTGTGTTTGAGGTGTGTGTGTGTGTGTGTGTGTGTGAAGGGGGCGGTGGTTAGTGACACTTTGGTTGTATTTTTAGCCAGGTTGGAGAGGGAGGAGAAGGAGTTACTTCAGCAGGCAGAAAATGCATTGCCAGGTCTTTCCTCCCTGGCATTCTCTTAGCGGCTGTGAGCACCTTCAACAGATGGAGCTCAGGATGTGATCAGATCTGATTTTATCAGCATATATTCTGGGTAAGTTCATTGTGAGGATAAAGACTTCCTTTGTGCTTCTTTATGTTCTATACTGTCACCCTTTATTGTTAGTACTCTCATCTCATTTTAAGGAAGCTAGCCTTGCTCAGCCATGGTAGACACCTGTGTGGGAATCATGTAGCAAAGTCTGATGTTCCACTGGAAGAAAAGAAGGTGAAAGTCTGGCCTAGCTCTTTTTAATGAGACCTCTCCTCTCCATCAGCAGTAAGCACATCTTAGTTGTTGCTGTTGTTTTGACAAACCCACAGAAAGTCCCAGGCCAGGGATTGAACCCGAGCCATAGCAGTAACCACAGCAGTGAAAATGGTAGATATTTAACCCACTGATCCACCAGAAAACTCCAAGCACATTCTATTTTTAAGTGCCAGAATGTCCTTGGTACTCAAGAGAGAAATTAAAACAAACTCAGACAGAAGAGCCACCTTCAGAGACTGCCAGCAACCCCAGAATTACCCATAATTCTTCTTCTATCTGATGGGCTTGGTCTTCTTGATGAAAATCAAATAGGATATTACACATCACTGCTATAGCCTTTATTATTAAAATTGGATACTATACTTCACTTTTCAGGAAACATTAACTAAGAGGAGCAATTATCACCCTGAAGCGAGTGTGGTACAGCAGATAGAGACTGAACTCTTGGATCAGAAGATAAGTAGGATATCTATTTCCACAGAGCTGCTATTAACTTGTTTTTGCCCAGTGCAGATGAGTGTATAATACTTTGTTCTCATGCAAGGAGACTGGACAGAATTACCCAGCAGAATTTAAACAATTTGGTCCATCCAACCAAGACATACTTTCCTTTCTAGAAAGTCCTATACCTACCCTGACCTATGGAAAACTCCATTTCCATATCCCGCCACCAAATATAGCACCCACAAGGTTTCAGTCATTTCTCCAAGAAGGAATGACTAGGAGAACCTTCACTAATCCTGTCAATTTAATTCCCCTTTAATGGGAATGAAATTAAGATCTCAATAATACACAATTCTGCTTTCTAGTCTTATATGGAAATTATGTCTTTAGCTCTAAATCCTAGTTATCTCTAAGGAAGTAAAAAACTGATCAAGTAATAGAGTTGCTGTGCAACAAGGAGTAGGAGTGGAAAGAATAGATCAGTGACCAGGTGATACAATAAGTAATGGGCTTGAGACTTTTTAGTAAGTCAGACAGGGATGATTGACTGGGCAGGACAGCTATTTGTTTTGGAAATTACTTGCTAACCGATCATTGTACTTTATGGAGTTATGTGAACCTGGGACAGAGTAAACACTAAATTTCACAGAATTTCATAGCTGGAAGAAATCTTTAATGTCTTCTAGTCAAATTTCCCAAGAGATTTCTGAAAGCCCTGTATGGACTCAATTTACTAGAAACAGAAAATGTTTCTGATTTCAAAAATTTTGTTAAAGAAAACCCCACAGAGATTTTTTTTTTTTAAGTAACCATTACCATTCTGATTATTACTTCACAACCCTGGGAAAGTTATTCATTTATGTGAGCTTTTGCTCAAAACGTGACCTTGAGCAAGTCACTCCACCTCTCTGGATATAAGTGTCCTTATCTACAAATAACAACCCCTGCTCCGTGTTGCCTGCCCCTCAGGGTGGATAACGGGCTCAAGAGGATGACAGAAGTGGAAGTGGCCTGGTAACTGTAAGAGATGGTGTACTTTCTAAAACATAAGAAGTGTTGCTACCAGCTCCTACATTCCCTTGCCAGTGACACCTCATGCTAAGCAAGACAGCAATGTTTCTATTAAGGTTTCCCCCTGTTGCCTGTAATTCTCCCCCAAAGAGTTACCCACAGATGGGTCCCTACAAGAGCGTTCTCCAAGGGCTCCTGTGTCTTCTCACGAAAGACAAGGAATGGGCCTGTGCGTGCCTGTGCCGGTCGCAGCATCTGCGAGGGAACGAGCCACACGCATACAGGGAGGCTTTCAGTGGGAACAGCTGCAGTCTCTTGCTTGTCCCCGCATCCTCAACTACCAGTGCCACTTGTCCATGGGCCTCTAGCAGCTATCAGCGTGGTGAACCCAAGGAGCACGGCAAGCAGCAAATCCCACAGAGGACCTTCATAGTCTTAGTTTTCAGTCACAACAGAACCTCCTAATGGCACAGGTTGCTGTTCGTTCTAACGGGCATTTAGTAAGTGTTTGTTATGAGTCAGGTCCTGTCCTTGCCACCGAGGGTAAGAGATGAGTCAGATGTGCTGTCTGCTCTTGAGACCTCACAGTTTAGTGAGAGAAACAGACTCATGTGTACCAAAGGCCACACAGTGTATGGGCACAGCTGATGGATCACCTAAGTCTGTCTGGGGGCTCAGGGTGGGCTTCTCAGAGGAGATGAGATTTCAGTGTTACCTTAACAGGGGTGTAGAAATTCCCTTGTGTGCTACACACCAGGGAATGGAAAGACCTGAAACCAGAGAGGTAGCTGGGGGCCAAGGAGCAGGCCTTTATGATGTCATGGGTAGCCGCTGAGGGGTTTAGGGAGGAGAATGTCATGGTCAGGTAAGGTTCTTAGAGCATTCAGGTGACAGTATGGGGGCTGAGTGGGAAAGGAGAGGGAAGATAAATTCACTGAGGGTATTAAAGGAAAAGATAGATTCCAGAGAGATTTAAAAGGTAGAATTGAAAGGTCTTATTATGAGAAATTCTAAGAGCTCCAGCACAGGAAATTAAAAGAAAATGAAGGCAGACTGAAAATTTAGTGAGGGCTCTAGGTAAAATGACAAGATATTTTGCACCTTGGCTTCTATTTGTCAACTGCCTGGCCAAGATGGCCTTTGTAATGTTTGTGGACAGGAGGTCAAAAATCTTTTATCACAAATTATGTTTTCCAGCTAACAGAGGTGGATTCAGCAGATCTGGCTGGCTAGGCCAGCGTGCCCCTCCTGCCCCAAGTGTCTTAGCCCCAAAGCTAATTGTTTTGTCAAGGAGGATGCCTTCCCCATATAGAGAAAGGTCACATGTTGGTTAAGGATTGACAAACAGCTGTGACAAGATCTATCTAGATTCACGCGTTACCACTAAGAAATGCCTATCCTCAGAATGCTCAGCTGCCTATAGCATACAGTCGCAGACCACGCATGTGGCAAATTCCTGAGAGAATTGATATTTGAGCTGGGTCTCAAAGGAAAGCAAAGGAAAAATAAGTACACTAAAATGATATCCTTCCTGGTTTGGCCCTTTTTTAGAAGTATACCTAGAATGTTCTAGAGCAGAACTGTCCAGTGGCGCTTTCTGCAATAATGAAAATGTTTTTCTGTTTGATCCAATATGGTAGCCATTAGTCACATGTGGCTATTGAACACTCTATAAATGTGGTGAATGTGACTGCAGAACTGATTTTTTAATTTAATTCTTATGAATTTAAGTTTAAATAGCCACCTGTAGCTAGTGGCTACCATGTTAGGCAGCACAGCTCTGAAGCCCACTTAGCAAACCTAGATTCTGTTTCTCGGCACCGCCCTCCCCCTTTTTTTTAATGGCTGTACCTGTGGCATATGGAAGTTTCCAGGCTAGGGTCAAATTGCAGCTGCAGCTGCTGACCTAAGCCACAGCTCACGGCAATGCCAGATCCTCTCAAGCTCTTTCTTCGTTTCTTTCTCCATGCCTGTTTCTGTTCTCTTCATCCGAGTCCCTCCAGTCTGTGTATTAATTGACTGTCTTCTAGCTTCCAACATAGGTTCTATTTCCTGGTTATTGATTTCCTCTCTCATCCCAGAAGAACCCTGGACTATCTTCTGTCTGACTCTTACCTTTATACCTCCCCAGCCTGTGCTGCTATGTGGACTTAGACAAAGTAGCTTCAGAGCACCTGTCCTGTCCTGTTGGCTGCTTCACCAGGCCTTATCCACCCCCTCCCTTCTTTTTCTCCATTTCTTTTCCAGCTCACTATAACCAGCCAGTTAGCAACCTAGAATATTCTTTGATGTTTTCCCTCCCTGACAGCTTGAGTTAGAGGATGGAACAGTTGGGATGGAGGTGTGTGTACTGGGGTGTGAAGGGAGGGTTACAGCTGGTTGAACGAACACTTTGATTTGAGGTCTCTGGACGTAGGTGAAATTCTCCATCTTGAATCCTTTGTGTCAGGCTTTTTTTTTTTTTTAGGGCTGCACCCCCAGTATATGGAAGTTCCCAGGCTAGGGGTCAAATAGGAGCTATAGCTGCCAGCCTATGGCACAGCCACAGCAATGCCAGATCCGAAGCTCTTCTGCAATCTACACCACAGCTCATGGCAACATTGGATCCTTAACCCACTGAGCAGGACCAGAGATCAAAACCACGTCCTTATGGATATGAGTCAGATTCATTACACGTATTTATATACAGAGAGCGATATTGATAGATTGATTACATTTGTTGATGGAAAGGATAGATTCAGGATGCCAAAAAAAGGCTCTTGCTAGTCCAAAGCATGGGGCCAAATTTAACAGGATGAAATAAAATGATGACAAATCTCAGATCCTGTTTTGAGGTCTAAATGTTAATTTCCTAAGTACCAATATATGGCTTAGAAGACTCGGGGGTTTTAGTTAATTAAGAATAAGTGATGAATAACAAAAACGGCATATACTCTTGGACAGCACTAATAAAATAGTATCCAACAAGAGAGAGCACATCCAAAAGAGACCTGCTCACTTCCACCCTGACCAGACCACACCTGGATCAGGTTCTAAGCACCTCACCATTTTTTTTAAAGGGGGAACACTGACAACCTGAGTGACCACAGTGGTAAAGAGACAGGTAACCTGTCATCTAAGTACCTGGGACAATTGAGCCTCACAAGAGCAGCCCACAGGGACAAGGTCACTGTCCTTAATCCCTGAAGGTTCTACACAGAGCAGACATGCTTAACGTGGCTCCAGAGGGCAAAGCAAAAACAAACAAGTGAATACTCCAGCAGATTTCTGCTCAGTATGAGGAAAATGTTCCCAGTGGTCAGAACTATGATCTGGGGCAATTTAATCTACAGAGGCAGAGTTTGGTAGAGACCCTGGAGAAATGACGTTAAAACACGTCCCAAAGCCAGTTTGCTCAAATATCGACTGTCTCCGCAGTGATGGATAGCTAATTCAAAATGCGGAGGCCCTATACATGCTGACCCCGTTTAGCTTCCAGGTTCTATATTAAGTGTCACTCTTCTTATTCTAGCTCAGCATTCTTGTTAAATAACCTTGGCTCCTTATATGTGAGAAACAGGTTTTGAGCACAGAACCTCCAGCACCAAGCAGAATGGCAACATAATTTTAGCTCCTGAGCAAAATGGGTCTCACAATAGTGCCAGTACAGTGCGCACATTAACATTTGAATATGCTGTATAACAAGCGTGCTAATTACTCTGAGAAGAACACTTGAAGAATAAAATAAGCTGTGATCATTACAGGAGAAAGGGGCTGGCAATTTATGACATGACTGCTCCTTGATATTCAGAAGTACCTGACGGCTCTCATCACAGGTAAAAGGTAATTACTGTGATTATACAATATCATGACAGTGACAGGAAGCGACCAGAATTTTATTGGAAATTAGTTTGTGTTATAGTGGGGTTTTTTGCCACATTCAAATTTATTACTAATAAAAATGTGGAGTTCCTGTTGTGGCTCAATAATAACAAACCCGACCAGTATCCATGAGGATGTGGATTCAATCCCTGGCCTCGCTCAGTGGGTTAAGGATCCAATGTTGCCATGAGCTGTGGCATAGGTAGATCACAGATGGCTCAGATCCTGCGTTGCTGTGGCTGTGGCTGTGGCCAGCAGCTGCAGCTCCAATTCGACCCCTAGCTTGAGAACTTCCAAATGTCACAGGTGTGGCCCTTAAAAAAAAAAAATGGAAAGTGTCCCCATTTGGTTGGCTGATTCCTTTCACAGTTTGACTGTGAATATATTGCTATGTTACTAAACTCGACTTTGCAGGAAACAGCCGAGTTTTCACGGGAGACAAGAAGCTGAAGTGAGGGAGTCTCAGGTTGGACATGGGGACATGACAGTCACCTTGCACTGGGAGAAGAGCTGTCATGGGGAGCTGGCTGGGATGACCTAGGATGGCAGTTCTCCAAGACTGATCTGCAGACCTCTGGGGGGATCCTGATACTCTTTCAGGGGGCCCATAAGATCAAAACTATTTTCATAATAATATTAAGATGCTTTTGGCTTTTTCACAGTACTGAAAGACTTAATATCATATGACTCACCTTATATAAAATGTCCAAAATAGGCAACTCTATAGAGACAGAAAGCAAAAAAGGATTTGCCAGGGACAAGGGGAGGTCAGAAGGGGGTGTGACTACTTAATGAGTATGGAGTCTCTTTCGGGGTGATGGAAATGATCTAGAACTAGGCAGAGGTGGTGGTTGCACAATTAAATGCCACTCAGTTGTATACTTTAAAATTGTATACTTTAAAAAATTATATACTTTAAAAGTGATGAACTTTATGTTATTTAAATTTTACCACCATAAAAACTAAGACAAAAAAAAAAAAACTAAAAGTTGGAGTTCCTGTCGTGGCTCAGTGGTTAACAAATCCAACTAGTAACCAAGAGGTTGCGGGTTTGATCCCTGGCCTCACTCAGTGGGTTAAGGATCCGGCATTGCCTTGAGCTGTGGTATAGGTCACAGGCACGGCTCGGATCACACGTTGCTGTGGCTGTGGCGTAGGCCAGAAACTATAGCTCTGATTTGACCCCTAGCCTGGGAACCTCCACATGCCATGGGTGCAGCCCTAAAAATATAAAAAGACAAAAAAAAAGTAAAAGTTGCATATTACACCACATGAGAGGTTCTTCCTATCCCGAATATTAAAGGGTGCTTGAAGGTTTTCTAATCCTTGAAGTTCTCCTCTTTGCCAGGTCTTGCAATAGCTACAACTCTGAAAGTATGAAACATTTTCCTTATTCTAACATGCTAGGCCTAAGGATTTGCCTTATGCAAGTCTCTACATAAAATATCCTGTCAACCTCGAAAGCTACTACTTGTTTTTTGAAGTCCATCTAAAATGCCATTCCCTCAATGTAAGCTGGTACAATCACTATGGAAAACAGTATGGAGGTACCTTAGAAAACTATACATAGAACTACCATATGACCCAGCAATCACACTCTTGGGCATATATCCAGACAAAACTTTCCTTGAAAAAGACACATGCACATGCATGTTCATTGCAGCACTATTCACAACAGCCAAGACATGGAAACAACCCAAATGTACATTGACAGATAATTGGATTAGGAAGATGTGGTATATATACACAGAGGAATACTACTCAGTCACAAAAAAGAATAAAATAATGCCATTTGCAGCAACATGGATGGAACTAGAGACTCTCATACTGAGTGAAAAGAGAAAGAGAATGACAAATACCGTATGATTTCACTTATATCTGGAATCTAATATACTACACAAATGAACCTTTCCATAGAAAAGAAAATCATGGACTTGGAGAACAGACTTGTGGTTGCCAAGGGGGAAGGGGAGAGAGTGGGATGGTCTGGGAGTCTGGGGTTAATAGATGCAGACTATTGCCTTTGGAATGGAAAAGCAAGGAGATCCTACTGTATAGCACTAGGAACTATGTCTAATCACTTGTGATGAAGCTAAACATGTATGTGTAACTGGGTTACCACGTCATACAGTAAAAAATTGACAGAACACTGTAAACCAGGCATAAAGAAAAAAAAATCATTATACAAAAAAAAAAAAAAATGACATTCCCTTGATGAAATCTTCCTGAGCCTCCACCCCTAACCCCACCCCAGGAAAATTTTGTCCCGTCTCCCAGTCCAGGTTCTTACAGTACTTTGGTCATAATTCCTTATATGGTTTTCTTGAAATAAGATCTTGTCACATTGTATCAGTTACAATGTATCACTTTTTGTTTCTCCTAAAGGGAGTATTTTCTTATTATCCCTAAAGGTTGGTATACACACACACACACACACACACACACACACACACACACACACCTCTCCAAATGTGCTAATTAATAACTTTACGTTAGGTACTTTTTAAAAGGCTTTACAAACACTGAATCACTTAATCCTTATTATCTTTATATATATTTTATAGATGGTTAAACTGAGGAAACAAAAACTTTAGGGCACACAGAGATGTTAGACAGCTCAGCCAGCCTGATACAAGGCATGCAGAAATGTTAAAACAGCAAAACCATGTGACGGCATCTGGTGTCAAACTTGGAATATGGCTGGTGCTCAGTAAATGCCTGCTTCATGTGACAAAAAAAAAAAAGGCTAATAATATTAGGTAAGTGAAAGAGATCCATTCTTATGACTTGTTAAATGCTTCCATGTCTTTTTTAGATCTCATAGACTGTGAGAGCGGGGAGAGACCTTGGTTGATCTCCTTATGCAAGGTGGAGATAGGGCAGGGGTGCTCCAAAGTGATCCTGTGGAAGACATATGAACCTGGAGCTTAAGAGGAGAGATCAGGACTGGGGGGGTGTCATCTCCCGGAAGCGAGAGAGTGCATCAGATAATACAGAGACCAAGGGTAACTTAGGATGATGATTATCCAGCAGCTAGGAAACCCCCATCCAGAAGAAAGGCCAGAGGAAGACAAGAGACCTGGGAGTTGGGAGGGTCCCAGAGCAATGCAAGATGTGCCAGGGCATGCATTATCAACAGGAGATACACAGAGCGTCATATCAAAGAGCACTTCAAGGCTTCCCACAAAAACCAGCTGCAGTGTCTTGCCCCATCCCACCCTGACAGAGCTCCCCAGAGGCAACTAATGCCAACACTTTTAGCTATTTCTTCTGATGTTTACCTTCATATTTATGAACACATGCTTCCACATCTTGGTTTTTCCACTTTAGACATTATCTATGGACTTTTTTCTTTCTTTCTCTCTTTCTCTCTTTCTTTTTTTTGGCTGTACCTGAAGCATGAAGAAGTTCCTGGGCCAGGGATCCAACACATGCCACAGAAGTAACCACAGTCACAGCAGTGACAATGCCAGTTTCTTTTTAAAAAGAAATCAAGCTCACATGGTTCAAAAAAAAAAAAAAGACAGGCACTAAAAATTTCACTCCCACTTCTTCCCCTATTGCTCTTACCCCTGCCTACAGGGGATTTCTCTTGTTAGTTTCTTGTGAACCATTACAAGAAATTTGAAGTCAACTCTCCTGATTCTCAAAATGATCTGGCAGGGCGGGGATATTTATTCACCCTCATTTCACCTATGAGGAAACCAAGAATCAGGGAGCCAAAGCAGATGAAAGAATGAAAAACTAACCAAGTCTCAACTAAGCGCTTTTTTGGTTGTGTTTTGTTTTGTTTTTATGGCCGCACCTGTGGCATATGGAAGTTCCTGGGCTAGGGGTCAGATCGGAGCTGCAGCTGCTAGCCTATGCCACAGCCACAGCAACACCAG
This sequence comes from Catagonus wagneri, assembly GCA_004024745.2. NCBI lineage: Eukaryota > Metazoa > Chordata > Mammalia > Artiodactyla > Tayassuidae > Catagonus > Catagonus wagneri. The sequence continues at coordinate 33,788,480 of PVHT021183634.1, read as the reverse complement.
ATCCGAGCTGCATCTGTGACCCGTGCCCACAGCTTGTGGCAACACCGGATCCTTAACCCACTGAGCAAAGCCAGGGATCAAACCCACATCCTCATGGATACTAGTCAGGTTCTTAACTGACTGAGCCACAAGGGGAACTCTCCAACTAAGTGGTCTTTCCACAATGTCATTACAACTTTAAATAGCCCTGCGGTGTATGACAAGAGCTTAGCTACCAGGCCCAGGATGAAAGGTACGATGGATCCAGAAGGCAGGCTAGGCCGCTGAGCCAGGGTCTCCTTAAACTTCCTAACAGGACAGAGCCTGCCCAGGGAGGGACTAGCCCAGGCTGAAAGAGAAGAGGGACCCAACAGGCAGTGTCCACTTTGAAACAAGATTTGTTTCATCTTGTTCCTTCATACCGTACCTCCAATCTGTCACAAAGCCTTGTCAAGTTTTCCTGCGAAATATTTATCCCGTTTGTCCCTCCCTTTCTCTTTTCATAGCAAAAAAAAACATGGTTCAGACTTCAGTTTACCTCACACATGGGTTACTGTCACAGGCTTTATTTATTTATTTTTTTTTTTGCTTTTTAGAGCTGCACCCGTGCCATATGGCGGCTCCCAGCCTAGGGGTCAAATCAGAGCTACAGCTGCCGGCCTATGCCACAGCCACAGCAACGCCAGATCCAAGCTGAGTCTGCAACCTACACCACAGCTCACCTCAGGGAGCAAGGCCAGGGATTGAACCCGCCTCCTCATGGATCCTAGCTAGGTTTGTTAACCACTGAGCCATGAGGGGAACTCCCTGTCACAGTCTTTTAATTGATCTCCTGGTGCACAAAGAACTTTAACCTAAATTAGCATTATTACATCCAATTTCCATTTACAACATGTACGTAAATCATGAGGATCCTTTAAAAAGCCTAGTTTTCAATCTTTCAACTCCATGCAGTGGAAACAACCCCCTTAGTTTGTTAGTAAAAAGGGTAATGCAAAGAACCCCTGCTCCAGCTAAAGAACAAGGCTGGTCACCAGAAGGAAGAGACTTGTTCAGAAAATGGATAAATAAATTGTGATGTATGTATATTCCGGAATATTATTCATCAATAAAAAGAAACAAGCTACTGATGCACTCAATAACCTAGATGAATCTCAAAAATATCGTGTTGAGAGAAAGAAGTCAGACACACGGGAATACAAGTAGTATGATTTCATTCAGATGAAGTCCAAGAATGGGCAAAATCACCACCTGGGGGGAGTTCCCATCGTGGCTCAGTGGTTAAAGAATCCGACTAGGAACCATGAGGTTGGGGGTTCGATCTCTGGCCTTCCTCAGTGGGTTAAGGATCCGGCGTTGCGTGGCTCGGATCCTGCGTTGCTCTGGCTGTGGCAAAGGCTGTCAGCTACAGCTCCTGTTAGACCCCTAGCCTGGGAACCTCCATATGCCGCGGGTGCAGCCCTAGATAAAGTAAAAAAAAAAAAAAAAAAGACCAAAAAAAAATCACCACCTGGGGATGTAACCTGTAACTTAGAACAAGGCTGGCCTCTGATGGGGCAGCCAGGGATACAGGGGAATGTGACAGCAGTGCTTTCCGCCCTGGTTGGGGCATTGTTACATAGGTGTATGCCTTTGTCAAAGCTCAGCAACTATCTGCTTAACATCTGTGCATTGTACTGTAATTATTCCTCAATTTAAAACACAGGGAGAGAGGAAGAAAAGAGAGTGAGAGGGAGGCTGACCTGCTCAGGCTGTTGTAGAAAGAAGAATCCAACGTCCAGTGGAAAACAGTGGCTTCCTAGTAGTGCCTTGCCTTCTCTCCACATCTCTCTAAAACACATTTGAAGAAATCAGGAAATTAGGAATCTGCCAATTTCTGTACAAAATCTGACAGACATGTAATGCCAGAGTCTCGGCAACATCTCTGCTCTTTCAGAAGGCATGCTGCAGCTGGATGAAGAAAATCTGACCCAGTTTTGAGCTCCTATCATGCCCGCTTCCATTCCCTGAGCAGACTGCCTCAGAAAAGGTAGCAGGGCCCTCGGCCCTCCCACACCATCTGTCCTCTGTGCTCTGGGGACGTCCAGCCCTTTCGGAACAGATCTAGGCAGGCTGAGCATCTTCTCCCAGCGTCCACACCCAATGCCAGGAGCCACCTCTGTGCCAGCCTGCAAGCTTTTTAATTTAAATTTCACTTGTTTCAGAGTAACACAAGGACAGAGTTTTAAATGAAAACTAGGACTACTACAGAGCCTCTTCCCAAAATAACATTCTCCTGCCTGGCCCTGCCTATTTAACTCCCCCTTCTCCCAATCGCCAACTGTGATTATTTTAACTATGATCTCTGCTGTTTGACTCCTTTCATGTAAATAATGTGGTTATATTATGTTTAATGTTTCTTGAACATTAACTATTAACTTCCTGCTGTGAAAAGTAAGGAGTTAGCTCTCTTAGACCCTCACCCCTGCACAACTTTGATTGTCCCCCCTCCTTTCAGTGTTGGTTATGTATGTTAATGTGACTACATAATGTTTCCAGATGAGCCATATATAACATACTGGAACTGTATTTCTTGTACAACTTTAAATTTTTCCTGGAGTTAAGAATGACCTATTTTTGGAGTCCCGTCATGGAGCAGCAGAAGCGAATCTGATTAGGAAACCTGACGTTGCGGGGTTCGATCCCTGGCCTTGCTCAGTGGGTCAAGAATCCGGCATTGCCGTGAGCTGTGGTGTAGGTCACAAATGAGGCTCTGATCTGGTGTTGCTGTGGCGTAGGCTGGTAGCTGTAGCTCCGATTAGACCTCTAGCCTGGGAACCTCCACATGTCACGGGTGCAGCCCTAAAAAGACAAAAGGACAAAAAAAAAAAGGAATGACCTTTTTTTTTTTTTGTCTTATCTGGGGCCGCACCTGAGGCATATGGAGGTTCCCAGGATAGGGGTCTAACAGGAGCTGTAGCTGCTGGCCTTCACCACAGCCACAGCAATGCGGGGTCTGAGCCGCGTCTGCAACCTACACCACAGCTCACGGCAACGCCGGATCCTTAACGCCATGAGCAGGGCCAGGGATCGAACCCGCAACCTCATGGTTCCTAGTCAGATTCGTTAACCACTGAGCCATGACGGGAACTCCAGAATGACCTGTTTTTATTGTTCTCATTTCTCTCTCTTGACTGATAGTACAGTTGGCCCTTGAACAACACAGGAGTTAGGATTGCTGATCCTCCCCGCAGCTGAAAATCCATGTATATATAACTTTACAGTTGGCCTTCCACAGCCAATTTACATTGGCAGACTCAGCGGACTTTGTACCCTACAGGACTGTAGCTTGTATTTACTGAAAAAAAAAGTCCACGAATAAGTGGTCTCACACAGTTTGAACCTGCATTGTCAGGGGTTAACTATATATTCTTTGGGGGAAGAATGATAAGAAATAGGGAAGGAGCTATGTGGGGGTAGCACAGGACGAGGGGTGGCCCTGTGCACTCTGCAAGGTAGGTTCTCCACTTCTGCATGGTTAATGGAAATGCACGCTCACCTGGGCCTGGTGTTCCCGAGTCCACCACTGCTCTTAGCCAGTTTCTCCAGAGAATAAACTTCTGGTCTTCTGCCACTTGTCCGCTGGCTTTCCATTTGCTAAACTGTCCCAGGGGGGTACTGGTAATGGTACAGAGAGACAAGTAAGTGAACAGAGAAGGAGGTCCAGAAATAGATTTAAGAATCTGTAAGAATTTAGTGTGTGATAAGGGTCACATTTCATATTCATTGGGGAAAGAATGTCATTTATTTCATGGTATTAGGATAAGTAGCTAACCATTAAAAACAAAATCAGAGCTTGACTTCAAGCCATGTATTAAAATATTAGTCTACATAGATTATTTATTTCACGTAAACATGAAACCAGAATTATCAGATGAAAATATAGTTGAGGAGTTCCCGTTGTGACCCAGTGGAAACAAATCCAACTAGTAACCATGAGGTTGCAGGTTTGATCCCTGGCCTTGCTCGATGGGTTAAGGGTCTGGCCTTGCCATGAGCTGTGGTATAGGTCACAGACGCGGCTCAGATCCTGAGTTGCTGTAGCATAGGCTAGCAGGTGTAGCTCTGATTCGATCCCTAGCCTGGGAAATTCCATATGCTGCGGTGCTGCCCTAAAAAGCAGAAAAAAAAAAAGAAAGAAAGAAAATATAGGTGATGGGGTTCCTGTTGTGGCTCAGTGGTTAATGAATCCAACTAGGAACCATGAGGTTGCAGGTTCAATCCCTGGCCTCGCTCAGTGGGTTAAGGATCCGGCGTTGCCATGAGCTGTGGTTGCAGACGCGGCTCGGGCTTGGATCCTGTGTTGCTGTGGCTCTGGTGTAGGCTGGCAGCTACAGCTCCTGTTAGACCCCTAGCCTGGGAACCTCCACATGCCACAGGTACGGCCCTAAAATGACAAAAAGACAAAAAAAAAATATAGGTGAATACTGATATAATTTTGGGGTGGGGGAGGACTTCATAAGCATAAGGGCAATAACCATAAAGATTAGGTTGATTCTAAAAAAGTATTTAGAATTTTTCTTCATCACCTTCCCCAGTGTATGTGTATCTGTGTGTGTATACATAAATAAAAATTTAAAACCAAACAACAAATGGGGAAAAATAGTTTGAACATATATGTCAGATGGAGTGTTAGTATTCTTAACTTATCCAAATCACTTATTAATAAATAATTTTAAAATACCAACAGGACATGAACAAGTTACTAGAAAGAAATACAAATAGCTTATAAGTGCCTGAAAACTATGCAGCCCACTTACATAAACAAGCACAAATTAAAGTAAGAATGGGATATCATTGTCAACTTACCTAATTGATAAAAAATTTTTTACAGTTTGAAATGTAATCCAGACGCCATGAATTCACACCTAAAGTATACAGTTCAGTAGTTTTTAGTATATTCGGAGATTTGTGCAAGCATCATCACTATCAAATTCCAGAACATTCCTGTTATCCCAAAAAGAAACCCCATATTCATTAGCACTCACTTCCTATTACTCCCAGCCCTTGGCAACCACTAATCTATTTTCTATCCCTATGGTTTTGCCTATTTTAGATATTCCATATAAATGGAATCATACGTTATGTGGCCTTTTGTGTCTGGCTTATTTCAATTAGCATATTTTAGATTTTATCCATGTTGTAGCATATATCAGTACTTCATTTCTTTTCATGGCCAAATAGTATTTCATTCATGTATGTATTAGTTGTACCTACTTGCTGCCATAATAAAGGGCTACACCAGAGGTTAAGGATTTGGTGGTATCACTGCTGTGGCGTTGTTTTGATTCCTGGCCAGGGAATTTCTGTGTACCGCAGGCACAGCCTAAATAAATAAATTGCCACAAATTTAGTAGCTTAAAACAACACAAATTTATTACCTTACAGTTCTGTTGGTTAGAAATCCAAAACAGGTATCATTGGGCTAAAATCAGGCTAAATTAACAGAGCTGCATTCCTTTTTGGAGGCTCCAAAGAATCCATCTCCCTTTTTCCAGTTTGTAGAGGCCATTCATATTCCTTGGTTTATGGCACCCTTTCTCCATGTTCAAAGGTAGGTCAGGCTCTTCTCAAGTCACATTACTCTGACTCACTCTTTTGTAGTCAAATCTCCCTCTTTCTTTCTCTATGCCTTCCTTGGCATTAACTCCATTTTGAGTTAATTTTTGCATACGTTGTAAGGCAGAGGTTCAACTTCATTCTTTCACTGTGCATATATGAGTCACAGCACATCTTTTTTTTTAAAAGACTGCTCTTTCACACAGGATTGTCTTGGTACCCTTCGGTATTCAGACTTGTCATTAGTTGAAAACTGACTGGCTGGAGCTTCTGCTGTGGCTCAGTGGTTTAAGGACCATGAGGAGGCAGGTTTGATCCCTAGCCCCACTCAGTGTACAATGAGTGTACACAGTGGCCTGAAACTGGTGTTCCTGTGGTTGTGGTGTGAGGTGGCAGCTGCTGCTGCAGCTCCCATTCTACCCCTAGCTTGGAAACTTCCACATGCCAAGGGGAAAGAAAGGGCAGGGGGAGGGAGAGAGGAAGGTAGGTAGGAAGGAAGGAAGGAAGGAAGGGAAAGAAAGAAAGAGAGGAAGAAAGAGAGGGAGGACGAAAGAAAGAGAGAGAGAGGGAGGGAGGAAGGAAGGAAGGAAGAAGAAAGAAAAGAAAGACAAAGAGAGAAAGAAAGGTAGGAAAGGGAGAAAGAAAGAAAGGAAGGGGAGAAAGAAAAAGAGAAAGAGAGAAAGAAAGGAAAGGGAGAAAGAAAAAGAGAAAGAGAGAGAGAAAGAAAGAAGGAAAGGAAGCTAGGAAGGGAAAGAAAGAGAAAGAAAGGAAGGAAGGATGAAGGGAGGGAGGAAGGAAGGAAAGAAAGAAAGGAAGCAAGAAAGGAAGAAAACTGGCAAAGACAGTTAAAAGATAATACCTATTTTAGGCAAGAATGAGGGGAAGTCTTACACACTGTTAACGGGAGCATATAAGAACAGCCTCTGAAGGGTGACTTGCTATGTATATCCGATTTGAAAAACATATTCTGATTCAGGAACTGTGCTTCCAGGAATTTATTTCAGGGAGATAACTGTACAAAGATATTACTTTTAAGTGTGAACAACTGGAAATAATCTAAATGTCTATCAATAGAAAACTAGATGAATAAATTGTGCTAAATCTGTATAATGAAATATGATGCAGACATTAAAAACAATGAAATGATTTATTGATTTGGAGCAATCCCTGTGGCCTACTGCCAAGTGAAAAACAAAAGCCTGTTACAAAGCATTCTTTATAGAAGTATCCCATTTATATAACATTATGTATTTTACACGTGCATCTACATTCATAGAAATAGCTCAGAAAATACAAAAATATTAACAGTGGTCGCTGCTAGGTAATAGGATTTGGCTGACTTGTATTTTCTTCTTTATACTTTGGTGTATTGCATGAATTTGCTACATGAATATGTATTGTCTTTATATTCAGAAAAAGAAAAGCTATTTTCATTTTGTTAAAGAATGTCCTCAAGGAATATATTTTGTAGAAGACTATTCAATGGCATGAAAATATGTTCATAACACATTAACTGAAAAAAGCAGATTATAGTATCATCCCACTTCCTAAAAATTTAATGTAATATACACAGTATTTCCTAGGTACTATGATACTTTTTTCACCCCTATTTCTGAAATAAAATGTCTCATAATCAATATGAATATTTAATATAGTGGTTCCCCCCTCCCTACCTTCCTGAAAAGCTGTTATTAATGAGATGATGCTTCTGGCAATCTGAGACTTGAGAAAGTACCATATGGGTGTAGAGAAAAGACTGGAGGAAAAGACACCAAAACGTGAACGGTGATTAACCCTGAATTGAGATTTTTCTTTTCCTCTTCTTTCTTTCTTCCCTTCGTTCCTTTCCTTCTTCCCTTCTTTCCTTGTTCCTTTCTCTTTCTTTCAGTATACTTTCCAAGTTTTCTGTAGTACATGCATAGATAAACATAAAAAGAAATCAGGAACCTAACTGCCCTGCTTTTCAAGGAAGTAGAGTGTGAGGATACTTGGGACTTCGGGTCTTTCCCAAAATAAGAGACTAGCAAATCAGGCTGCACACAAACCATGTCAGTAGTGTCAGAGTCTGGAGTGAGGGGCTCCTGGCTGGGCAGACGCTGGCAGAACACGCTTGAGAACAGATGGGAGAGTTCAGTCAGCAGGAGCAGGGCTCTTGGATTGGTCTTAGTTCTTGTGTGGACAAGGAAATCCCTGTGAGGTATGAGAGAGTCCAGATGGTGGGGAGGCTGCCTAGTCATGGAGGAAAGGGATGCCCAACACTGTGGGGCCACACAGATATTTTCCAGGAGCATGTTCCAAGTAACTCAAGAGCGACTAAGGCCTGCATGAAACAGAAACTGAGTCCACCCCTTTTGAGAGTCAAAACAGATCGATTTGAGGTGAGCCCTTCCCTCAGCCAAAGGGGCAGGGTAACTATGGGAGATGAAGGGCACAGAACAGAGATAACTACAGCAGAACTTCAACAGTCCCCGAGGAGGCCAGCAAGTCCTGGGCCTCTGCTGAGGAAAAGGGAGGGACTCTGGCCTGCAGCGACTGTCCAGGGCACAGAGGACAGTACCAGGCAGGAGCTTCTCCCACATGATCAAGTCTAACCCTCACAGCAGTCCCAAGATGAGCCTCCTGAGGCTCCTAGAGGTTATGTGGTTTGTCCTAAAGCACACAGCCTGTAAGTGATGGAGTGGATTCCCACCTTACTTGAGTCCTTCTGTAAAAAATGGAAAAAAAAACTTGTTTTTTTTTTTTTTTTGTCTTTTTGCCTTTTCCAGGGCTGCACTCGCAGCATATGGAGGTTCCCAGGCAAGGGGTCTAATCGGAGCTGTAGCCGCTGGCCTATGCTACAACCACAGCAACGTGGGATCTGAGCTGCGTGTGTGACCTACTCCACAGCTCACGGCAATGCCAGATCCTTAACCCACTGAGCAAGGCCAGGGATCGAACCCGCAACCTCATGGTTCCTAGTCAGACTCATTAACCACTGAGCCACGATGGGAACTCCAAAATAACTTTTTTAAAGGGAAAAACACTGAGCAAAGTTAACACTCACATTTATTATGTGTATTAACTAATTTATCATAGTGGTAGGAGGAAAAATATTACAAACAAAAGGCTTCAATCTGACCCCAATATTTTTAAAAAATATGGATACTATAGAAAAAAAAAAAAAGAGCTGCAAGGATATACACCGTAATGGCGGACCTGACTCAATAATAGGAATTTAATTTCAAGTTTATTTTCTGTGATTCTTGACTTCTCCACCCTCCACCCCCCCGAGCCTGTAAATCTTCTTAAAGCAGAGAAAACAAAGTTTTTTCAGAAGCAGTTGTGAGGACTAGTGGATCAAAGTTTTCAGAAGCAGTTGTGAAGACTAGTGGATCAAAGTAACGAGAATGAATTACAGTGAGACCTTAATGACAGAGAAATCCAGGTTCTTACTAGCTATGTGAGTTCCACTTGGCTTTGCTAAGCCTGTTTCCTAAACAATAAAAGGGGATTATAGTCTTGTCCCAGTGAACTGTTGCCAGGATTAACTGAGATGCAATGCACACGAAAGTCCCCAAGCACGGTATTTGGCTTAAGGATAGTGCTTAATAAACATTAAATCTGGTCCATAGACGCAAACTATCACACTTAGAAAGGATAAGCAGGGAGTTCCCGTCATGGCTCAGTGGAAACGAATTTGACTAGCATCCGTGAGAACTCAGGTTCAATCCCTAGCCTTGCTCAGTGGGTTAAGGATCCAGCATTGCCATGAGCTGTGGTGTAAGTCACAGATATGGCTGGGACCTGGCGTTGCTGTGTCTGTGGTGCAGGCCAAGGGCTACAGCTCCAATTCGATCCTTAGCCTGGGAACCTCCATATGCTGCAGGTGTGGCCCTAAAAAGACAAAAAGTTAAAAAAACAAAATAGAAGGGATAAGCAATGAGATCCTATTGTATAAAACAGGGAATTATATCCAGTCTCTTGGGATAGAACATGATGGACGAATAGTATGAGAAAAAGAATGTATATATGTGTGTATATAAATATATATGTATACACACACACACATATATATACACACATATATATATACACACACATATATGTATATTTGTATGACAGTCACTTTGCTGTACAGCAGAAACTGGCACACTGTAAATCACTATACCTTAATTTTTAAATATATGAAAAATAAATAGATAATATTAAACCAGACTCTTGGCAGTCACAGCTCTCCCCTGCCACCCCAGGAAGGCCTAGCACCTACAGCTGTTTCAGAAAGCGGAACAGAATCTAGCTCTCTTGGCAGGGGCCCCCTTACTGGACCTGCAGCTGCCTGCACATCTGACACTCTCCCCTTCTCTGTTTTTTACCAGCTGAAGACTAACAGGATCTCATGCCTTAACCCATTTCCACTTATCTCCTCTCTCCCTTTGACTCAACAATCTCAGTAGCCTAAATAGTATTTTTCAGTAGACATGATATTATTTCAACAGAACACACATTTGCAGGACGCCTATGTTCTAAAGATGGCCCCAGGCTCCTGCTCTCCATTCATATCACCCAGAAATATTTGTATGAGCTCACAGTCTAGCTGAGAATTTAGATCCTTCAACAACTCCCACGTGTTGCCTAACTGCTATAACAGGCACACACACCATGCTGTGGCAACCCAGAGGGCAGATTTACCCGTGTACGCACATGTGTAGGGGAAAGGAAGGAAGGAACTGAAGTATTCAGTATTTAATGATTTCTTCACCCTATATCATGCATCAGCTTCACACACTGTCTTTCCTAAAGAGAAAAGGTGCCCATTTTGCTAATCTGTTTTCAAAGCCAGTTAAGCCAATGCCTGAGTAGGCAGCGGGTGGGGGTGGGGTTGTTTTTCTCTCATCTTCAGATTTGTTAAAGTCTATTCACAGACACAAAGTTTGTGGAAAGCTCTGGTCATCTGATGACATTGATGAGGCAGTGGGGTGGAGAGTGGGTCCAAGGAGTTACAAACTAGCTCAGGGTGTTCTCCTCAGGCATTTTGGAGCTTATACATTCTGATTAACCAGACATTGTTTGATATCTGTATTACTTAATATGTAAATATTCACATCAATGGAAGTGAGAGAGATTCACCCATAGTTCGAACTCCCTCGCAAGCTAAGATGTTTTCACTTTTCCTTATTCCTTTCCAGCCCTTCTTCAGATCCATAAATGCATGGTCATGATAATAAATGTGGCTTAGATACAGTAAAACACTTTGCTTCTCTCACACCCAGATGCATACATGGAATGATGTTAAATACAGCAATATCCAAAACCAGGGCAGTGTGACAACAGCCCCTTCAGGCCTGTGGACTGACAGTCCAGTGGAAGATGTTGGCAGGGCAGTGAGACACACCCTGTTCTGCCTGTGTTATTTATGCCTCTGGCAGTGAAGCCCCTGACAAAGAAGCATGTCACTGGAACACATGCTCTTTGTTCACAGAGGTGCATGCCAGCACCGGCTGTGTCAGAAGGGACAGTACCGGGTCTGTAATCTCTCCTCTGGCTCTTTTGCTTTCTTTTTATTTGCTGCACTTTGTGGTTATGTTTATTAATTACTTTGTAGTCTAATCTAATAAAACACACATTTATCTTGTGAGTCTTCATATCCTTGAGTTGGTCATAAAGAGACGAAAGGATCCCAAGGTTTGTCCCCTTTCTCCCTCAGGACTGTTATCACCTCCCCCATCAGCTAGCTACCAGGTTACCACTCTCTGTAGCACAGAGCTACCATGTCCCAGTCTCCCTCAGCATCTCTCCTACAGGGTTCTGTCTGGTATTAATGACTCTCTACAGTTGTTCCCTACTGTTCCAAAGCAGACCTCCATGTTGCTTTGAATGCTATGACTTCATTCCAGACAGACCGATAGTGTAGCAGAAAAGATGCCAGGCCTTGGAGTCAGAACCAGCCCGGTTTAAACCCTAGCTCCACCTATTGTTGACAACACAGCTTCAGTTCCTCATCTGTACAATGACTAAAAAAACATATTCAGCCCTAAAGTGGATGCTCAAGCATTGCTTGTTAGCTCATGGAACTAATGTTAGTTTTTTGTAAAAAGCCGTCATCTCATAGCCCTGTGGTTCTCATAACCTTACAGTTTAGACCTCGTGTGACATCCGAAGAGCACTTCCCTCATCATTTCCCCATCACAAAAATGTCTGCTAAGACTAACTTTTGAAATACAAGGGAACTACACACTAGAAAGTTTTTGCCTTTTTCCATAACCCTTTTGAATTTTGCTTTGACATTTTAATGCATCTGATAGTTTAAAAATCGATATGAACAGTTTTGTTTGGCACTAAATGAACTTAGGTGAAATGGAAGAGGGGAGTCTAACTTTAAGAAAACCTTAGGGTAATGTCATAGAATTCGTTTTCTCTATTCCTAAATTGTTCTCAATCTTGGAGCTTCTTGTCTATACTAGAATTAAGATGGTATCTGATTTGACACATGACGTATTTACTTATTTTAAGATGAATGTAAGTTTATGTTACTCCCCTGAGGTCTGCAAAACCGACTTAGTGCTCTAACCCTGTCGCTCAGGGAGCTTTCTGAGGCAGCCCATGACAAAGGCTACCTGCCAAGCTTCCCTGAATTGGAGACCAACAAGAATTCACATACCTCACTGGGGTGCCCTTAAAAATAAAGGAGATAAAAGTCTTGAGGAAACTCGGTAAACTCCGAGGCTCCATTAGAAATGCTAATGACTGCCTCCGCTAGCCTGTACCTAAATGTTAGAAAACCCAGGGAGATTCTCCGGACCTTGGGAACGCTAGCATCTCTGTGGTTTGAGCCAGCGGCCGGGGCTACTACCCCGTCCCCGTCGGCCTCCATGGCCGGCTCCGGCGAGTGCCACGCGGTACAACGCGGGCCGGCAGCGATTCTGCCCGCGACGGGGGTCCTCACAGCACTTCCTGCCCCACCTGGCCGAGGAAACACAGGGCTCGGGCTGTTGGCCCCACACTATGGTTGGGGCGAGCAGGAGGTGACCCCGAAAGCCCGCGTCCCGCGCTCTTTTCAGGTTGGCCGCCTTCGCCAGTGTCGGGCTGGCCTGGCCGAGCCTCGGCGCGAGGACTTGGCCTCAGAGAGCCCCCATGCCCGACCGTAAAGTCTCCCTCCAGCCCTCTCGGCAAATTTCCAAGCGCGCGCTGGAGACCGGCCTCCAGACGCGTCGAGGAAAGACCCAGGGTCCTAGTTCGCGGGGGGGCGGGAAAGCCCCCGAGGTGGGTCTTACATCAGCCACCCCAAGTGCGACCGGAGGGCGGGAGGAAGCCGCTCCTGTGCCCCGGGCTGCGCCTTTCCCCCCCCAGCCTCCGCCCCTCCCGCAGCGTCTCTCCCCGCCCCGTCCTTGGTGCACCGCGGCCGCGGAGCCGAGCAGCGCCGCGCGGGGCCGAGTTGAGCCGAGCAACCACCCGCGCCGCGTCGCCGGTTTAAGCGCAGTGCGGAGCCGCGGCCGGGGGCGGCGGTAGTGAGACCAGCGCTGCGCTCCAGCCCCCTTTTCCCTCCATGGTTTCTCTCCGCTCCCGTGAGTAACTTGGCTCCGGGGGCTCCGCTCGCCTGCCCGCACGCCGCCCGCCGCGCCGGACCGTGCTGCCGGCCTCTGCCTCGCGCAGACCCCTTCCGACGGTCCTCGCTGCGCAGGCTGGAAGCCTCTCCCCCCTCCGCCCCCGCCGCGGAAAGTTAAGTTTGAAGAGGGGGGAAGAGGGAAACATGGACATGAAGAAGAGGATCCACCTGGAGCTGAGGAACCGGACCCCGGCAGCTGTAAGCAGAATCCCCTTCGGGCGCCCTCTCCCCCTGATGACTTGCATGTAATGGTGGCCACCTGCGGGGTCCCAGCCGCGGGCTCGCCGGCCCCGACGCGGGGAAGAGCGCAGCTCGCGGGCTCGGACGGGAAAGACGGGCGGGCAGGCGGGCGGGCGCAGAGGGGGGAGCGAGCGCGCGGGATTAACTCTTTGGCGCCCGCGGGCCCCCGTGGCCGTCCAGGGAAGGCGGTGGGGTGGGGGAAAGCAAACTTTGAGCTCTTCGCCCGCCGGGGTCCTTTCCTGGAGGAGCGTGTGTGCGTGTGGCCGGTGGCAAGAGAAGGAGGAGGGGGTTGTGTAACGCTGGGAGCCATGTTTGCAGCCTCCCGGGATGCGCGGCCGGGCGGAGGCCGGGCCTACGGAGGAGCCGCGCTGCCAGTCCCGGCTGGGCCCGCTGCGGGCCAGGCTGGGCTCCGCGTGTCCCCGGCCGGCCGGGGATGGGACTCGGGCGGAGAAGGAGGCTCCTCCAGCCCGGCCTCGCGGTTGGCGCCGGCTCGGCCAGGGCAGGAGCTGAAGGGCGAGCAGGGGGTTCTTTGCTTCCAAGGAGGACAGGAAGCCCCCTCGGGCGCCGGGGGGCTTGGGCGGGCGCGGCCTGGCGCGCGGAGCGGGGGAGGGGCGAGCCCGGGCGGCGGAGGTGGCGCAACCGCCGCCCCTCCCGAGGCCAAGTTTGAAAAAAGGACTCGGTTCCCGCCATTTTTCAAGCCTAAAAATAAAACTTTGTCGCCCTGTCTCTCGCGCCCCTTTCGACCCCCAGGCCTTCCCCAGTCCCGGTCTCCAGGAGTAGGCCCCGCTCGGCCCGGGCTAGCAGTTGTGGCGTAGGCGGCTTCTCCCTCCCCCTCGCGCCGCGGCGGCGGAGCCCGGGGGCCCCTGCCCGGGAGGTTGGCCCCTCGGTGTGGGCGGGCGGCTGCTCTTCGCGTCAGCCCGGGCGCGCCACAGGCCGACGCAGCGCCATGTTGGCGGGCACCCGTCTCCCTCCGCCGCGTGAGTCGGCCTGCGGGCTCCGTCCGTCCGGCTCTGCCTTCGTGCCCGCCGCGGCGGTGGCTGAGCCGCCGCTCCCTTGGCCGAGGCTGCGGTTTGTTTGGCGCGGGCCTCGCCAGGGCTCGGCTCGCACTGGCGGGAGCAGCGCGCCCCAGCCGTCGCCGACTCATCTTTCGGGCGCGCTGCCGCCCCCTCCCCCCTTCTTAAAAGGGCAACGCCAGGCGGCCGCCTCCGCCCTTAGCTGGGGGCACAGACGGGCCTCGGCTGTGCTTGCCGGCCCAGGGGCCCCGCACGTGCTCCAGAGCCGCAGATCCAGGCCGGTACTCGCCTGCCGCGGCTGCGTGAGTCGCCGCCGGGCCTTGAAGAGTCGCGTCTTTATTCTCTACCCCACCCTCCCCGCGAAGTAGCGCGGCTTCCCGCGGCAGGACGCGGGGCCATGTTTCCCGGCCCCCGCGCTGCGAGGCCGCGCCTCCGCCAAAACCCCTCCTCGGGTGAGTGGCGTCCCCTGGCAGAGTGGCAGCCCCGGGGAAGTCCTCACCACCCCCCTCCCGGCCCTGCGCCCCACACTGGAGACGGGGGCGTTTCGAGGAGTCAGGTAGCTTTGGCTAACAAGTTGCCAGCTTGTGGGAATTCGTCAACCAGGCTTTCCCTGGTGTGCCAGAGGTTTTAAATCTATGAGGTCCCCCGCAGATAAGGTGCGGCCCGGCTGCATTTGGTGTTCCCACCTCTCCCTGGAAGATCTTGGGTTGTGGGCGTCTCGATTCTGTCCCCTGAGTTTTAAGGTTGAGGTTTGACCGCGGTCGTCCCTTACGTCCATCAGTCAGACATTTTGTGTCGGCCACGTGCTAGTACATTGAACCGTTAAGCTTCTTCACACTGAAACTTGCAACCTAATTTTGAGCAGATTTATTAAGACGTTTGAATTATTACTGCTCCGTTCCAAATCAGGAGAATGTGCGTAATTAAATTTACCCGAATTTCTGAAAAGTACGTACATGGCCCTTCAAAGTGCCTTGAAATCTGAGATTTGTAATGTACGTAGAGTAGTATTGAGATACTCGCTCGGCCAAGGGCACTATTGCTCCCGCTGAGAAATACGCCTGAGCTTGTGGTGTATATGGAGTTTTTTCACACATGAAATAACATTGGTTTTTAAAATGCATATTTATGTGCAAGTGTTGGGCCTTTTTTTTCCCCGCATGAAATCAACGAAAGCCTTACCCTCCAAAAGTTTCGAGTCATGTGGCTATTTAAATTAAAAGGTCATTTTGCCCGTTGCAGTATTCACATTTCAAGTTCTCGAAAGTCACAAATGACTAGTGACTGCTGTATTGGACAATACTGCCCTACAGTAATTCACTGGTTTTATTAAATAGATATTTGCCAACAGCATGCATGCCAAGGCCTGGAAAAACAGTGTGATCGTCGCAGAGAGCAGCCCCTCCATTCTGAAGCCTCAGAACCCTGTGGTGCCTGTTGCCTAGGTGCAAGTTAGGGGCCTGTGAGAGTGTCATAGGAGCCAACCAAGGTTGTGGGGACAGAGGGTCCCCTAGGGACTATAACAGGGAGACTGAAACCAGTAAGAGAGGGTCTTAGGAAAGTGACCTTAAACTGATGGGGGTGTGTGTGCTGTAGATTTAAAGGAAATTTCAAAAGAAGAGTTTAAAATGTTTTGCACAAAAGCATCATCTTTAAGGTGAGAGGTTCCAAGATGATTCTAAGTCAGGTTGTCATATGGCTCCATGGGTTTGTTGTGGGGCCGACTGTTAAAGCATGGGCTTGATCTCTGGGATCCTGCACTCTTGTCATTTAGGGAAAGGGGAAGAACCCTCTCTAAATTGAATGTGTTGGTATAATGACAGAAGGCTCTTAAACGCACAACAATGTATTCCAGATGTCATCAAGTGAGAGCTAAGACTACTTGAGAGTAAGTGGAGGCTTGTTCATAAATGTTTTTGTTTTAAGGCCAGATAGGCTTTTGAATGGGGCTTTTTTGTGTTTATTTTATTTGGGGGTTTGAAGAAAACCCTGGTAACAGTTTACCTTGTAAGTCCAAAATACTTCTTTATATCAGAGGTGTCTTTTCATAGCGGAAAAAATGGCTAAAGATGGTATTTTAAAATAATCTTCAAAAAAAATAGTGATCACTAAAAATATAGGCAAGGAGAGGAAATATTTTAGCAAAATATTAGTGTTGTCAGTCTCACTGAGCAAATTGTATAGTGCCAGAACGTAGTGTACACCACAGATATTGGTGGTGGTATCAGATGTGACGAGACATGCGATATCAAGACATACCAAATTTAGATATATTCCATAATTGGAAAAAATACCTGTTCATTATGTGAGGCCTTCATCTTTCTATTATTCCAAAACATGGCACTGTTATTAACTATGGATCTAGGGACATCTATCCTTGTTGTTAGCTCTATTCAGTCTTACGTTCAGAAGATAGCCATGCAGTTCCTGTGGCTTGTAATTACGCCCCTGTGAAACACTATGCTTGACTGAGACATTTCATATCCCACAAATAATAGTAATTTTTCCTTAGTCCCCATTTACTGGAAAATTAAGGGTTTTCTCACATTGTAAATTCTCATTATGTATTTTTAAATCCCCACTACCCTACTTTTGGCATTTATTGTTGTGTCTGTTGTGATTTTGACCTCAAAGGGATATTCTAATTGGTTGCAATACCAACTAATTGGGATTGTTTCCTTATGTAAGGAATACGTCTTCATTGAGGAAAAATTAGATACAGATAAGCAAAACAATAATAGATACAAATAAGAAAAATTTAAAGAACCTAAAAATCTCATACCCGCCCATCCTACCATCTAGATATTCTGGTGTATAGTCCACAAGAATGTTTAATTTTTTCTAAACTCAGATCATACTGTTAATGCATATACTATTTTGTAGCTAAAATAACAGTAAACGTCTTTATCTTCTATGGCACAATTTATTATTTTACATCTCATTGTTAACGTCTATACAGATCATTTAACCGTCCACATTAAGTGACTAGAAGGATTTTTTTGCTTTTTTAAACAGTACTGAAATGAACATTTTGTAAGGTGAATCTCTGCCAAATGACTTTTTAGAATGTTTCTCTTCTTTACCTATCAGTAGGATATGGGTGCTTACTTCCTTCATTCCAACAGTTCTGCCACCCAAACATATTTGAGAACTACTAATTGTAAATTCTGTTGTCATTTTGAAAATGTACTTTTAAAATAATAGGGTGGAAGATTTGAAGATTGGTTAACTCATGAGGATGGAAATTGTCAAAGATGGCAGGAGTTACTTTCCACATTTTTGGATTATTTCACTTACTGCAATAATCATGTATTTTCTAACTAAAAGAATTGATAGCTCAGTGACCTTTAATCCTCCATATCTTTTTTCCCTCTTATAACAAATTATAATTGATAATTGGGGGAGGTCACTCAACCAGGTGGGGAAAATGGATTTTTTTTTCGTAGTAGCTAGGAGAATAGGAAATGAGAGCATGTTGGAGAGGATGAAAAAAAAATTCTTTGGTCTCCTGCGGCTCCTAGCTCCAATCCTCATAACTTGGCTACCGTATATTTCAAATTTTTCATTGACAACTAGAGTATCAGCTTTGCTGATGACTAAAGAAAATAAAAACAAAAATTGGATAGGAAATGGTTTGGAATTTTGTTTTTAGTTCTTAAATGTTTACTTAAATTTGTATTTGAGAAAATGCTAGTTTAGTTGGGAAAATGGGGAATCAAGAAGAATACATTTGGCCCCCACTATTAAATCATCTATCCAGTAACCACCTTGGACCAAATATCTCCCTAAGTTGTATGCGCAAATGGAGAAGTACCTGCCCAACCTTCCCATATTAGAAAGTAGCCTTGGGAGGATATGGGACCCGAGGAAGAGAAAAAATACGGCCATTTTTCCTTGATTAGAACCTTCTGTTTATTTTGGGTCTAAATTGGGAGGCCATGGCGCTATCTCTGCCCCTGTCTCCGCCCCCCCCCCCCAAGCACCTCCCTTGTTAAGACTATCTAGATTCCTTCACACTCAGGAAGTAACTGGGGGAGAGGGGGGAGGTTTATCTCATTCTGCTATCACGCTGCCTGAGAGCATACGCCTTTTCACCTGTCCTCTTTAGGTTTTTTTGTTTGTTTTTGTTTTTTTGGTCTTTTTAGGGTTGTACCCTTGGCATATGGAAGTTCCCATGCTAGGGGTGAATCAGAGCTCAGCTGCTAGGCTATGCCACAGCAACTCAGGATCCAAGCCACGTCTGCGACCTATAACACAGCTCACGGCAGTGCCAGATCCTACCCCAATGAGCAAGGCCAGGGATCGAACCTGTGTCCTCATGGATCCTAGTTGGGTTTGTAACTGCTGAGCCACTACGGGGAACTCCCCTGTTTAGAATTTTAGACTGGCCGGAAGGCTGCTCATGGCAGGTTTTTCAGACCTGTCATCCTTGGGCATAGCCCTAAGTGAGACCCTCCTTTGGTCTCTGCTTTCTGCGTTAGTAATTCCCACTCTGCCCTGTGCTTATTTGTGGCTCATCCTCTTACTGTGCCTCTGGAGCTTTTTTCCAGGGTTCTTTACTACATGCTTATTATTAGCCTTCCTGGAAAAGTCTAATGCCATGGCTTCACTGCTGAGCCATACAACCCTCTGCTCTACTCATCCCAGTAAATTCTGTTGCTTCCCACTCAAGGGAGAAAATGAAATGTCTCAGATGTGCATTCCCTGAATTTCTCACGCTCCCACTTATACTTGCACCTGTATTCATCTTAGCCTCTCCTCCTCTTCATAGAGGAGCAGTCCCACCCTCAGCAGGAGTGGATCGACAACTCTTAACCCACTGAGCAAAGCCAGGGTTCAAACACACATCCTCATGGATACTAGTTGTGTTCATAACCTGCTAAGCCACAAAAGGAACTCCCTAACTCATTTTTAATATGCGTTTTTTAATTACTTGTTGTAGCGATTTGTTTACTGATTATTTTTTGTGGCTTGCCTGCTTTTTTGTATTTCTTTCGGGGTGTTTATTTTTTTCCTCACTTAGGATAAAAATAATATCATCAAGAAAAAAGTTACTGGGAGTCTCCATTGTGGCTCATCAGGTTACAAACCCTACTAGTATGCATGAGGATGGGGGTTTGATCCCTGGCCTCGATCAGTGGGTTAAAGGGTCCGGCATTGCTGTGAGCTGGGTGTTGGTCTCAGACACGGCTCAGATCTGGTGTTGCCTTGGCTGTGGTGTAGGCCAGCAGCTGTAACTCTTGATTTGACCCCTAGCCTGGGAACTTCCATATGCCACAAGTGCAGCCCTAAAAAGCAAAAAAAAAAAATTGAAAACTACTATATACAAATACCTAGAATATCCATATATCAAGAAAGGTCAAAAAAAGTGTTAGAGGATTTGGTTGCAATTTTAAATAAAGAACTCATAACTCAGAAACAGTCTTTAATGTTTATATTTTTTTACCTTGCCATAGATTGTAAGAAAATAATCTATTATAAGATAAATCTCACATAAAAAGATAGCATGACAGTATTTATAGTTGGGAAAATGAGAAACATGTACAACAGAGAAGGTTATAATCTCTGGTACATCCATATACTTAACAATTTCTTTAGTCATTAAGAAATATTTAGAGTTGTTAAAGTATATTAATGTTTCAAAACTGTAAACCAGCTATAATGGAAAAAATAAAAATCATTATGTAAAAAAAATATAAGTGGAAAAAAAGTAATATTGTTTCATCTTGCTAAGACTAAAAAAAATACCAAAATAGTAAGTGACAAACAGTAAATGCTTTGCATTGATTGATTATATTTATGATCAGAAGGTAGATTCCCTTCATATCCAAGTTTCCCCTAGTTCATTATCTGCTGGTCCCCTGCAGTTCTGATTGATACAAACCTCTGTGCCATTTTTTTCTTAATTTGACAGTTGTAAAGACATTTTTTTTTTTTTTTTGGCCTGAACCCATGGAAGGAGCAAAGCCAAGCCATAGCAATGACCGTACTGAGTCCTTCCTTAACCCGTTAGGCCACGAGGCAACTCCTGAAGATTTTTTCTCATACTGAGATTTGGTGTTAACTAAAACAGACATGACCTTGCCATGAAGCAGTGACTCCCCCATCCCCCGCACGTGTGGCACATGGAAGTCCCCAGGCCAGGGATCCAGTCTGAGCCATAGCTGCAGCAATGCCAGGTTCTTAACCCACTGCAGCTGGCTGAGGATCAAACCTGCACTGCCCAGAGACAACACTGGATACTTAACCGGCTGCACCACAGCAGGAACCTCCTTAGCAGTGACCTTTTTAAGAATAGATTAATATGGGAGTTCCTGTCCTGGCTCAGTGGTTAACTAATCCGACTAGGAACCATGAGGTCGCGGATTCGATCTCTGGCCTTGTTCAGTGGGTTAAGGATCCGGTGTTGCCGTGAGCTGTGGTGTAGGTTGCAGACGCAGCTCGGGTCCCGCGTTGCTGTGGCTGTGGCGTAGGCCGGCGGCTACAGCTCCGATTTATACCCCTAGCCTGGGAACCTCCATATACCACGAGTGCGGCCCTAGAAAGGGCAGAAAGAAAGAAAAAAAAAGTTAATATTCTAATTGTTGAAATGTTTAAATAAGGTTATGGAGGAGTTCCCTTGTGGTGCCGGAGGTTAAAGATCCATTGTCACTGCAGTGTCTTGGGTCGCTGCTGTGGCGTGGCCACACACACAAAAAAGATTATGGAAGTCCCCCAGTCAGTTAACTTTCTCTCCCAGAGAATTCCTGAGAAGACTATCAGAAAGCGAGTGTATGGAATGTTACATAAATGATAACACATTGTATATTCTCTACTGTTTTTGGCCCAGAGCATATCCTGGAAATTAGTCTCTCCTTGATGGACAATTAAATTGCCTTATAATTTTTTCTTTTTTCTTTTTTTTTTTTTTTTTCAGTTAACTACTCATGTCTTATAAGCATTGCTGAGTGTTGAAACTAATGGGTCACCTTTGGTACTTACAAACCCAGTTCTAGTTGGTACTAAGACCAATTCTTAAGTCTTCTTTGCAGGATCCTCCAGGGTTCCATCCTTGGTTCTCTTCCTAGGAATTCCATCCTACTTTTTATTGCTTCTGTCTTGACTTCCAAATACAGAACTTAAACCTAGAACTCCCCTGAACTCCAGACCTGCAAGTATCCAGACCAGGGATATTTTCATCTGGACATCCCATAGAGACAAACTTGGTAGCTTTTGTAGTACTCATTACATACCTGCCTCCCTCCCAAAAAGAAGCTATTCCTTCCTATTTCCATCTAGCTGCATAGTCCCCATTTCTCAACTGGAACCTCAATTCTCTATCATCTTTTATACCCAACAGTTAAACTTGCAAATTTGGACCACTGTAACATCTTTTTTCCCTCTCCCAATTTCTCTTTCTTGATAACTGTTCTGTTATTTGGTTCAGCCAACTTAATTCTCTCATATTTGAGTGTTTTATGGTAGTCTTTTGGGCAGGGGGAGGGGTGCTGGTGCCACGGCATGTGGAAGTTCCTGGCCAGAGATCGAACCCACACTTGAGCCACTGCAGTGACATTGCTGAATCCTTAACCCACTTCGCCACTAGGGAACTCCAGTTTTATGGTAGTCTTTGATGACCTTAATTAAAGCAGAATTTTGCTAGTGGAGAACAATGTCCAAGAGTTGATTTCCCAGTGGACTGGAGGTATAATGGCTAAATTCCTCTTTGGCTTTTGGCATATTGGTATCACTTTGTATAACATTTTTGTATTCTCTGTCAGATAATAGTTGTAGAAAATCCCCCAAATCAAAGGGAAATGTTTACTTGTATTGCAGTACTACTTAGGTGGGTGGTGATTACAATTGACTTTTGTTTTTTGTTGGTTGGTTGGTAGGTTTTAGGTTTTTTTGTTTTCTTTTGAGGGCCGCACCCCAGTGGCATATGTTAGTTCCCAGGCTAGGGGCCTAATCAAAGCTGCAGCTGCTGGCCTGTGCCACAACCACAGCAACTAGGGATCTAAGCCACATCTTCGACCTGCACCACAGCTCACAGCAACACTGGATCCCTTAACCTACTGAGCGGGGCCAAGGCTTAAACCTTAGTCCTCCTGGATACTGGTCAGGTTTGTAACCCACTGAGCTGCAACAGGAACTCCTGTTGGAAAGCATTTTTTTTTTCTTTTCTTTTTTGGCCATGCAGCACATGGAGTTTCCAGGCCAGGGATCAGATCCGAGCCATAGTTGCAACTGAAACCCACTGTGCCCAGCCAGGGGTCAGACCCACTTCCGAGGGCTCCCAAGTGGCCATAGAATCCTGTTGAGCCACAACAGGAATTCCGTTTTATTTTTTTGTTTTGTTTTGTTTTGTTTTTAGGGCTGCACCGTGGCATATGGAGGTTCCCAGGTACTAGGGATCAACTCGGACCTGCAGCTGCTGGCCCACGCCACAACCACAGCAATGTGGGATCCGAGCCTCATCTGTGAACTACACCACAGTTCACTTCATGTTTGTTTTTTAATGCAAAAGAAATACAAAGAGTTACCATTGTGGCTCAGCTGGCTAAAAATCCAGCTGGTATCCATGAGGATGCAGGTTTGATCCCTGGCCTACCTTAGTAGGCCAAGGTTAAGGATCTGTCATTGTCACAAGCTGTGATGTAGGTCGCAGATGATGCGGCTTGGATCTGGCGTGGCTGTGGTGTAGACTGACAGCTGCAGCTCCCATTCAGCCCCTAGCCTGTGAACTTCGTATGCCATAGGTGCAGACCAGAGAAGGAAAAAAAAAATAAGAAGAAAGAAATACATGTTTAGTGCAAGTAAGAATCAATTGCAAAGGTCCTTGTCATTCTCCAGCATCCTTTCCCAGAGGTTACTTTCTCAGCGTTTACTCTGTCCCAGGCCTACTTTCTACAGAAGTTCCACTTCACAGATGAGGAAACTGAGGCACAGAGAAGTTAAGTAACTTGCCCAAGGTCACACAGGTTGTAAGTGGCAAAGCAGATGGAATGGGACCTATATGTGTCCAGAAAGCAGGGCTTCTGAAGAGGAAGTAGACAGAGTGAGACATGGTGAATAAGCAAGTGAGAAGTTGTGTTATCGCTGAATCCCTAAATCTGTTTGCTTCTCTAACTGGGGGGAGGGTATGGTGGTACAAAGAATAATGAGTAAATTCTCCATAAAAGATAACAATTACTAGAGCAGTGTCCTTTGACTTTGTATGAGAGGCTGAAGATGTTACTACCTCCTATTTTCATTTTAAAACTGTCAGCATCTCCTTCCCATATACATGCTTGATTAATGCTATTAAATGTGTTAGATTCACTGCAAGAATGCCTTTGGCAGTTACAACTAATTTGCATCAGTGTAAATTTATCAAAGCATGTTTAAAATTTGCAAGCTTCAGAGTCAGACAGAGCAAGAACGGCAGTAGGGACTGTCACGGTAGATAGTCACACAGGAGACTGTTTATTAGATAATCAGTATTCAGAATTCTCAGATGTGTTACTTTGGGATGGATTTGAATTCTGAATATCAAGATCTCTAAAGGAGATTTTACGGCCTAAAAAGGAAACCTAATATCGGCTAACAGTGTGCTCCCCTAGAAATAGCTTTCCCACATGTAACACAGAATGATCTTTGTTTTGAATTAAGACCTCCTACATCTTGATCTTTTCCTAATATCAAGATAATCTAAGTAAAAATTAATAAAACCACAAGTTGAAATGTGTAGTTGAGAAACCTGTAGCCAAAATCTCTTAGTGATCTTGATGGGAAAAGTAAAGATTTCCTTTTTTCTTTGTGTCAGTCTCCTGTGCCTTGAGCTAGACTTGACCTAAAGGGGTTGCTGGGGAGAGTGGGGGTGGGAGGGGATAATCTTCATTCTGCATTTGTAGTTAAAGCTACCCCTTGGGGAACAGACTTAGGAAAAGGAAGAAGGGGATATCATTTCTTCACTTACATCTTAAAAACTGTAGTTTCTGTCTCTGGAAAGTAAAGAGTTTAAATCTTTATTGTACAGGGTGTGACACTCCACTCTTGAAATCTATCAGAATATTGTTACTAAAGGCTAAATCCTTTCTCCTTTATTTATAGCCGATCTAGGTCTAAGTAGAGCCTGTCCCTATACGGTTGGAGTTTTTTGCTTTGTTCTTTGTTTTCTACATGGTTTTGAAAGCTTGTCTCCCCCTCCTTTGTCACCTGCAGGTTCGAGAACTTGTGCTGGACAATTGCAAATCAAGTGATGGGAAAATTGAGGGCTTAACAGCTGAATTTGTGAACTTAGAGTTCCTCAGTTTAATAAATGTAGGGTTGATTTCAGTTTCAAATCTCCCCAAACTACCTAAATTGAAAAAGGTAAGTGCTTTTTCTTTAATAGTAGAAGAGAGAACCATTCTGGGGAACGGGAAAATACATGATTCTATTTGTAAGGAAGCATTTAGTGTAGCAGAAAGCACGTGGCCTTTGGAACTGGGCAGATCAGGGATTGAATTCCAGCTCTATCATTTCCCTGACGGTGATCTTCTGCATGTTACTTAATCTCTCCAAGGCTCAATTTCCTCACCTGTAAACTGCTGGTACCACCTGACCTTGCAGAGAATGGCTCTGGTGTTTGAAAGTAATACATGTTGAATGCTCAATAAATAAATAGTAGTTATGAAGAATAATTATCTTTTTAATAATTTACTTGTTGTTATGAATTTATTGTTATAACGTCAGCTACTTTTGTTCTTAACATGCTTTGGTTTAGGAATCACAGGTGCCTCCCCCTCTTCATGTTTTTTGTTGATTAAGGGCAAGTTTAAGTAAAGACTTTTCAAATTTGTAGTCTATGATATTTCAAACCCATTATGTAATTCTTATTTTTGCTTTTTAGGGCCACACCCACGGCATATGGAAGTTCCCAGGCTAGGGGTCGAATCGGAGCTATAGCCGCTGGCCTATGCCACAGCCACAATGCCAGATCCTTAACCCACTGAGCAAGGCCAGGGATCGAACCTGCATCCTCCATTATGTAATTCTTAATGACTGATAAGTTTAAAATGTGATTGACTCCAAGAGTTCATTTTAACAACTTTGTTGTATTTTCCCTGTCCTACTTGGTAGCTCATTGTTGGTGCTTTGTTGGTCTAATTATAACCAATCATTGGCGACTCAACCTCCCCCCCGCAAAAAAAAACCATGTTTTTTTCATGTTCTTGCACATTTACCAGTCACAGAGTCACAGCATGTCAGAAGTAGAAGAAACTTAGAGCTTCTAGCCTAGGCCCTTGTTTTATAGGCACAGTAGTAGATCCAGAACAGTATGGTAATTGGCCTAAAGCCACTTACTAAAGTGGTTAGTACTGGAGCCAGAATTAAGAGCTCATATCTTCTATTTGCTGACCCATTACCTTTTCCATTGGCAGTGTTGCAGAATTCTCCACTGTTTACCTCATCTCTGTATTAGGGAGTTTAATTGAACCTTTAATCTAAAAAAGATACACGTAGAAATCTGAAGTCAAATTTAGGCAAAAACAGGTAAGCTATTCCTGTAGCCTGCCTCCTTGAATCCGGAGAGGAACTTGTTTTTTGGTTAAGTACATGAATTAAAAATCAGGAGTGTGAGTTCCCATCGTGATGAAGCGGAAACAAATCCAACTAGGAACCATGAGGTTGGTTGTGGGTTCCATCCCTGGCCTTCGCTCAGTGGGTTAAGGATCTGGCGTTGCCATGAGTTATGGTATAGGTCACAGACAAGGCTTGGATCCCACAGTGCTATGGCTGTGGCGTAGGCCGGCAGCTGTAGCTCCGATTTGACCCCTAGCCTGGAAACCTCCATATGCCGGGGATTCGGCCCTAACAACAACAACAAAAAAAATGGAGTGATTTTTACTTATTTGTCTTTTTTAGGTAATAAATGCTTAGGCAGTCCTCATGAGTTTCAGGAGGACTGTCTTAGAAAGAGTTAAATTTGTAAATTTTTTCCTTCTGATACCTACTTTACAGGTTCAAGTGTAATCCTTTTATATTTATATTGGTTTTCAGTGACATTGGAAACTTTAATAAGCCTGTCAAAAACTGATGGCTTTTTAGCTTCTGTCTACATAAACTTGATGCTAGCAGGTTCCTACTATGTTTTGTGTCCTGTTTGGCCTTCCTAGCATCCTGCCACATTTTCCTGAATTACTGTGGTCTGTGTACTACCAAACTTGTTTAGAAAGTCAGTGTATGGGGGAATATCTATAAAGAGGCTTTATTAAAATCCTTGTGAAGTCTTGTTAATTGCTTACCTTGTAGGGTCATATAGGGAAGAATGGAGGAGATACCTATAAACAAAACTTAAAGGCAGATAGGATATTCTCACAGTTAATTTTCTTCCTACCCTAGAGCGCAGATTGTTTTTTAATGAGAAACAGGTTCTGAAGTTCCCATTGTGGCTCAGCAGAAACAAATCTGACTAGTAACCATGAGGTTGCAGGTTCGATCCCTACCCTGGTTCAGCAGGGTAAGGAGCTGGCATTGCCGTGAGCTTTGGTGTAGATCGTAGGTGCAGCTCTGATCCTGAGCTGCTGTGGCTGTGGTGTAGGCCAACAGCTATAGCTCCAATTTGACCCCTAGCCTGGGAACCTCCATGTGCCATAGGTGCGGCCCTAAAGAGCCAAAAAAAGGAAAAAAAAGAAAAGAAACAGGTTCTGAGAGAAATTTTGGTGTATAAATGTCACAAGTTTCCTAATTTAAACATTGATTTCATTTCAAAATAAATATGCCACTAAACGCTTTGGCAGACTGCCTTGTTATCCCCACTCCTTAAGATATTTGTGTTGAAGGGATGTGAATATTATACTTATTATATTCTAACCAACCAAGAGAAATAGTCTCTGTTTTGATTTACTAAAACCTCTGTAAAGCTAATAACACTTAAGTCTTTGTTGATAATATAGATACATTTTAAAATCTAGACCACAATTAGATATTTTACTGGACTATCCCATTGGAAGGAAAAAAAATGTTTTGAAATACTGCATTTTTCTCTTCTGAAATACTTAAAAACACCCAAGCAGCAGACTTACAGTTTTTGTTGTTGGTGGTGGTTTTTGTTTGTTTCCTTTTTTTAAGACTGCACTTGCAGCATATAGAAGTTCCCAGGCTAGGGACTGAATCAGAGCTGTAGCTGCTGACCTATGTACGCCACAGCCACAGCACACCACTGCCACAACAACACCTGATCCGAGCTGCATCTGTGACCTATGCTGTAGCTCTTGGCAACGCTGGATCCTTAACCCAGTGAGCGAGACCAGGGATCGAGCCCACATCCTCATGGATACTAGTTGGGTTCTTAACCTGCTAAGCCACAACAGGAACTCCCAGACTTATGTTTTTTAAACTCATTCTTTCAACATGTATTTAAATTTTTAAAAGTTCCACTGCATCATGTAGTTAATTTAATCGCCTGCCGGGCTAAATCATGTAAATTTTCGTGCCATTTACCATTGTAACAGCTGTGTAATCTTGGGCGCTTACATAATCTCAATAGTTCATTTTCCTTATCTGTAAATAGGGGTGATAATTATATGTGCTTGGTAGGATTATTGTGAGATCAAATGAGTTCATGTATTTCTAGTGCTTTGAACAGTGCCTTAAGCGCTTGGGTACTTAGCACTTAAGTACTGTGTAAGGGTTAGATACAGTTACCGTTGTTGTTGGCACTTAAAATTGAAAATAGCTATATGGCCTTAGTTTTCTTATCTGCAAAATGAAGAGTTTGAATTAGATGCTCTTAACCATCTTATTTTTCCGGGCTTCAGTTTCTTTCACTGTAAGTTTCTAATATTCCTTGGTGAAGGCTCATTCCTTCACTGGCAAACCGTTTGCCGTGCTGCTTGATCTGCAGTTAAGAAGTTAGAGTAGGTTCTTATAAAGGCTAGTGCCAAGTTTGTGTAAGAAGTATCCTCTGGGGAGTTGGTTTTGTCAACTCTGAAGCTATTGCCCCACTCCCTTTTCTGAAGTCATGGAGATTCTTTAAAGGCTTGTACCATTTCCATAGCTTTCAGGGCAACATTCCCTGGTAGCTTGCAGATGTAGAACCCCATGGCAAGTCAGCACTGTACAGAACCAGATTGGGTTTCAAGTGGGCATTGTGAGCTTTGCCTGGCACACAGAACAAGCTGCTTAGAATGCACAGACCATTTACCCTTCCTGGCAGGTATCAAGTATTACAGCTTCTCAAAGAATTCTAATTTGCTTTGACCCACTTTTTAGGATAGAAAATGTATTCACGGATATTAGGGACCAGCAATGTGTTCTAATTAGCAGCTGGTTAAGAAAACACAACTCTTTTCATTCTAACATGTTTCTCCTTCCCCAAAGTGTTCTGGGGATCTGTAAACTTATTTGGGTTTAATGACACAAAATGAACATACGTGCCCTAATGAAAAACAGAGATCATTTGATCTTGGTAAGTGTTTAAGAACTATATTTGTTATTTCTAACACCTTAATGATCTGTGTTTCTTTTTGTGTTTGTGTGCTGTGTGCATTTTTCTCTTTAACAGCTTGAGCTCAGTGACAATAGAATCTATGGAGGTCTGGATATGTTAGCAGAAAAACTTCCAAATCTCACACATCTAAACTTAAGTGGAAATAAGCTGAAAGATATCAGCACCCTGGAACCTTTGGTAAGTAGTTGAGAATTTGGAAAACAGGACTAATTGTCATTTTCATTTTCATATTTCTTTATGGTGGGGGATATAACTGGAATAATGGAGAAAGTGGTGATTTTTTTTTTTTAATAATAAACTTTTTATAGAAAGAGTCCAGTTTTAAAGGTCAGGGCCTCACTAGTTATATGTGTTCCTGTGGCATTGCTCTCCCTTTCTGATTATTGTGGTGGCTTCCTTCAAAGCGAAATTCTTTTCTTTTGTCCTTTTTAAATGGTCATATTGACTATAGCCTTAAACATTCATCTTAAAATTTTTTCCCCAGACTGGCCAGGCTGTTCTATACTTTTGTACTTTTATAGAAAGGCTGTTTATGTTGGGTGGCATATCTGAACTGTAGATGGTACCGTCCAAGGGCAGCTCCAATGAGTTTTAGGTCTTTTAATTCATGATCTTGTGCTCTAGCTGGATCACTGTGGCCTAAAGTTTTGCATGGGAACCTCTAAATTCTCCTCTTAGTCCTGGAATAAGCTATGGAAAGTTAAGTTTAAGTGCCAGTTGGGTTACAGACTTGCTGTGTGACCTTGGGCAAATCGCTTCTTCTCTCTGAGCCTCAGTTTCCTCACTTATGAAGCAGAAAGGATAATAATCCCTGCTTTACCTACCTCACTTAGGAATTCTGCGGGTAAAATAGGCATTTACTTACCTTGCTTTTTAACTGGGAAGCTAAGCTAATTGAGGGTTTAGTCCATGTGGAAGTTACAGTAGCCAGAAAAGAGCTTCTGAAGGCAAATGTTCATGCAGAATAGGGGGCTTTGGCTGCCACCTGAAAATTCTGTGATTTCAAGATTGTTAAGTGACTTTTTCCCCTAAATAAGACATTCTAGTCTATTTTAATAAGGCTAATGAAACTCAGATTTGTTTTATAAGCACCCAAAGAAGCTTTGTGACTTCTTTCTGGGTTTTTGTTTGTGTGTTTGTTTTTCTTTTGTACATAAAGTTAGTATGTCCATCTGACTTAACTTGCAGACATTAATTGGAAGAGAGGCTACACAGTGAATAAGAGCTGTCTTTCAGGATCCAGCAGAGTAGAGCCCAAGAGGATGAGGCATCCTTCTGCTATCTCTATCTTTTCTGATAGGGATATATTAAATAATTTGGATATATTAGTATCACAGTGTCACAATATATTAAAAAAATTTGGATTTCGTATCACTTATAAAGAATGCTTTATTGATATTTCAAGGGAAGATAATGTAGGGTCAGATAATTGAGACTCTTCCAGTATAGATTTAATCAGCATTTACAAAGTCCCTTTACATTTCATTAAGTTGATCACGTTGAGCTCATTTCCCATAAGGGTTGGGAGCCTGTTGATGACCTTTGCTCCATGAATTTTGCCTCCTTTTTCCTGTTAAACTCAGGTACTTGAGGGCTCCCTCTTTTGGGGGAAAAAAAAAACCAACAGTTCTGTTTTCCTCCAAATCAATCCCCATTTCCAGTGTTTAAGCAAACATTGTGTTTTGCTTTATTCAGGGTCATTAACATTTGCCCATTGTATCCTCATTACGATGCAGAGAAGAGAAATTGTCCTCCTTTTAGAAATGAGGAAACCAAGTTTATGCCACAGGATAAATGGCAAGTAGGGATTCAAATCCAAGTCCATCACTCTTTCCACTGCCCTTGGGACCTGTTCTTCTCTTTTAACTTTCACATTTATTTCCTACCCAAATTGACCTAAGCTAGGAGTTAGAACAGGAGCACTAAATTAAGTGCTTATGGTTTCCCAGTCAAATAGGCTATGCTAAGCCTTTGTTTGTGTTAATGACAGGCCTATCAATTTAGGGTTATAGTAAGCTTAGGAATCCCTTTTCTCTGGAGCAGAGTACCAGGCAGTACCTTTCATGCTAGGTCACTGGCCATTGACTAATCTCATGGCAACCTTAGTCATCTTTGATTTTTCTTGGAGGTTTTTGTCAGTGTCGTAGCATTCAGAAGCGGAGCAGAAGCAAATGTTGTGTGGGAGTTGTTTGCATGGGTGTTCCTGACCTGATCAGCGATATGTTAGGGCCCTGGGGTGGATATGAAAGTCTGAATCCCCTTGGACAGTGAAATATGAGAAATAATCATTGAAATAGTTACCATTTGGGGAGGATCTGCTTTGTACCATACACCAAAGTGGATGCTTTATGTGTGTTATCTTAATAGTAACCCTCAGCATTTCTACAGAATGGAGAGACATAACATGGAATAGCATGGCCCACATTTTACACAGGAGGAAGCTGAGGCTTAGGAGAGGTTGAATCCCTTGTCCAGAGTCACACACCTGGCAGGCCAGTGACAGAGCCACAGTGCCGCACACCCAGGGCTATCTGGGAAAGCCTGAGTGCCTGCTGTTCTCCTGAACTTGCTGTTCAGATTCCTGGAGGTACAAGTTGGGTCTCCTGAGGTTATAACTTAAGGATAAATAAAACTGTAGGAGAAGGTGAGGGGGCGGGGGAATGTTGGGTCCATTTTGACTTCTGAAAGTATTCTTCAGTTGGGAAAAAACACCATGCTCATCCTCATCAACCACATACATTTTGAACACCGTCTACTTTGAGCCCAGTTCTTACAGTCAATGCAATGATTGTGAATGCCTCTGCTTACTACAGGGACATTAATCGAGAGACAAAGAAGGCATCAATTCAAACTTCCTTGGACACCTTTTTTAAGAGACCTGGGCCATCCAAACCATCCCCCAAAGCCCTTCTAAATTCTAAGAAGGCAAGCAAAATTATTGTTAATAAAATGTTTAATGTTTATTATGGATAGCCTATTAGTTTTAGGCCAAATTTCTGAGATGGTAGAGTTGTGATTTTTTTTCTTTTTTTTAAAGCCGTTTTTACACATTACATTGGGATCCTAAATAATCTGTGTATAGTGTATTTTGGACCTTTAAAGCACAGTTTTACTGCTCTAAACAATTGTAGAGTTCTACCATTATCAGGAGTTTTGTTGTTGTTTATTTGCTTTCACTTTGTTTTCTAGCATATTGTTTGGCATGTCTGAATTATTCATATGGGTCCTTTCTAAAGAAGTAGCCAAAATGTCATGGATTCAGAGTTTCAGAAATAGGAGGCCCTGTGTTAGGCTAGTCAATAGAATTAGAAAATGTGCTTGGGGCACTGTTGAACATTAAGGTCAGGGGTTGTATGCATTTTTTGTACATCCATTCCTAGGGAATAATATTGAACAGTAAATGGTTCATTCCTTTGAGTGAAAAATTTATACTGATCGTCTGTGGGAAAGCTGCCTAAATTTACTTGTGGTTCTGTCCCAGCTGGTATAGAGTCAACCCTTTTGTGAAAAGAGTTCCCCAGTTGTCTGGGATGCTGTTTCAACATTTTTTCCCCCTCTTTGGCAAGAACGCATACCTGGGCTTCTGGAGGTCAAGGACTGTCTAGTAGGGAACCTAATCTGAAAGCTGGATTTCTCCCTGTGATCAGTAGGGCTGGGGACAACTATCTTAAAGACCTCAGGGGACTGATTTACATAAGCACATTATTGGATCAGCGAACTCTTGGGTCATTGTACATGGCTGTTTTGAGGAATATATTTGCCTGTTGCTTTAACTCTGTTCTGTGTTCCCTGCCTGGATCTGTGCTCCCAGGGGCTGTTGAGTGAGAATAAAATCAGTGGGCCCCTCTTTGATGAAGAAAATAAAGATTTGTGAGTGCAGGGGTCAGCAACCCTTTGCTCTCAAGGACCAGATAGTAGACCACCTAGGTTTTGTAGGCCATATAGTCTTTGTTACAACTATTCCACTCTGCCATTATAGCACAAGAGAAGCCACACAGAGTACATAAACAAGTGAGTGTGGCTGTGTTCCAGTGAAACTTAGTTTACAAACACAAGAGGCAGGCGGGATGGGCCAGCAAGCTGTTTGCCAAACCTTGCTTTCAAATCATTTTGTAACTTCCAAGAATTATACAGACACCTTTAAATCCTGAAGACAAGATTTTGTTTCATCTGCGTTTCTTCCCAGGCCCTTGTGAATATTGAAATAGATTTCCCAATAAAGTATCAAAACCCTTAAACATCAGCATTTATTTTTTGCAACTTACTTCATGCAGAGATCCTCGTAATATTTTTTTAGAGAACGGCAAACCTTTTCTCTTGATTCAAAACCTTTAAAAGTTTGGAGCTCCTCCCATCGTGGCGCAGCGGAAACGAATCCAACTAGGAACTATGAGGTTGCGGATTCAATCCCTGGCCTTGCTCAGTGGGTTAAGGATCCGGCATTGCCGTGAGCTGTGGCATAGGTTGCAGACACGGCTCGGATCTGGTGTTGCTGTGGCTCTGGCATAGGCCTGCAGCAATAGCTCGATTAGACAGACCCCTAGCCTGGGAACGTCCATATGCCGCAGGTGCGGCCCTAAAAAGACAAAACAAAAAACAAAAACCTTTAAAAGTTAAATTTATGGGAGTTCTCATTGTGGTTCAACAGGTTAGGAACCCAACACAGTTTCTGTGAGGATGTCAGTTTGATCCCTGAGCTCGTTCAGTGGGTTAAGGATCCAGCAGTGCTGCAAGCTGTGATGTAGACCACAGCTGCTGCTCCTATTCAGCTCCTCACCAGGGAACTTCCACATGCTACAGGTGCAGCCTTAAAAAGAAAAATAAAAGTTAAAATTTATGAAGGTGTATATCCTTATGCCCCCAAGGCCTCCCCTCTTTTGCTTTAAGGGCCACACCTGCAGCATATGGATGTTCCTAGGCTAGGAGCAGAATTGAAGCTGCAGCTGCTGGTCTTTGCCACAGCAGTTTGGGGATCCGAGCTGCGTCCTCGGGTCATGGCAATGCTGGATCTTTAACCCACTGAGTGAGGCCAGGGATCCAGCCGGCATTCTCATGCATACTAGTAGGGTTCGTAACTCTCAGAGCCACAATGAAAACTCCCCACGGGCCCCTGTTTTAAAAGGCACCAGACTACATAGTACTTCACATTTTGAGTTTACTCTTTACAGGTTTGCCCCCTTCTTGCACTCTGTGAGGGTCTCTTGGCATTTTGTTACTATCTCCTTACTTGCCTGTTACACTACCTATGTCCTCCCAATCTGGTAATTTACCCTTAATCAAAACTTAACAGACTCAGCATTGAAATACTAGTACACTAATATAATAATGAAGATCTGAGTAGGATGTTTTCCTATCCACTTCACCTACTCAGAAAACTTGGGGGGGGGGCAAGTTTTTAGATCTTAACTGTTTTAGATGGATGAAACTGAAGTTTCAAACCAATGAGGTATTACAACAAAACTTGAAGGTATGGTAAACTCAGAAAAATTTTTACTCCTGAAAATTCTGGTAATAGTATCAGTCTTTTCCCCAAAAACCAAGAAAGAAGAGTGTGACGTTTCTCTACTTGCTTAGTTTCAACTCTGAGTCCCCTTTCTTTTATCCCTAGCCTACATCGACTCCTGCCTTCCTGAAAAAGACCTGCATCACCACACTTTGTGCTTTTCTAGATTCCTTCAGAGTGTTTTACATCTATGTCACCAAGTAGAAATCTCAAGAATCTCAAGATATTGATTGAATAAACTGATTTGATTTGATTTTTCCCCTCCTATACTGTCACCTTAGAGCACTGACTGCTTGATAACTAAGCAGGTTCTTACCGGTCATTTGACTAGTCATACATTATATCTAGGTATTTATAACTAACTACATAAATTTAACCAAATTTATTAAACTATGATTTGTCTCATGCTTTAAAAATATCTAGTTTTAATATTTCAAATTTGTATTTCTTAAGACTGTTCATACTGCCAAGAGAAAACAATTCTCTAGAGGGTAGTGGTAGAAGGGAAAAACTAGTTAAAAATCTAGTGACCTAATAGAGAGGTTGCAAAGGACTTGAAATGTTGTCCTGTGTAAGGCTGAGTAGGTAGCAGCTAATTGAATACAGAGCATAGAGTTTTACCTCTTTAGGAGATTGGTTTTGTTGCTTGTTCCTTTGGTTTAGGAGGTACATTTTTTGTCCCTTCCCTTCAGAAAAAGTTGGAGTGTCTGAAAAGCCTGGATCTCTTTAACTGTGAGGTTACTAACCTGAATGACTATCGAGAGAGTGTCTTCAAGCTCCTGCCCCAGCTGAGCTACCTGGATGGCTATGACAGAGACGATGGTGAAGCCCCCGACTCAGATGCTGAGGTGGATGGTGTCGATGAAGAGGAGGATGATGAAGGTGAGTGGGCACAAAACATCCAGTGAGCCTATTTTCTGCCTTTTATAGGTCCTGATGAGGCTACTGAATGCTCTTGCTATTGAAAAAAATAATTTATATCCATGCATATAGGCATTCTGTTAAATTTGGAGCACTTGGGACATTGAAATCTTCAAATGATTCAAAATGGAAAATGCCAGTTAGTCTCAAATTTGGAGCCTAGACATTAGACTGTGCTCCAGCCCACTGAAGTACTTGTGCTTTATGGTTTACTAAAAGGACAGAGGCCTGAGGCCTCTTGCCATTTCTCTCTGCTTTTCTCAGCTACAGCCTACTTATCCTTCTAAACTCAACTTTGTCAACACTTCTGGGAAGCGTTTGCTGGAGCTGGTGAGAACCTAACAAGGATGTGTGCCACAGCATCCCCTCATTTACCTCTCAGTGCTTGTCGCTGCTCTTCTTGTCCCTTCCTACGATTATCTTATCCCCGTATTCACAGGGCCTAGCACTTAACACAGGCACTTGGTAATGCATGTTTTTATATCCAGATGTCTTCCCTGCTTTTGATATATGACTAGAATTTTAAAAGGTAATGATTTTAAAAGAGTATACTTTAGATATATATTTTTGACATTTTTTTCTTCCAGTTATCTTTAGGAATCCTTGTATATGTTCTACTTAAAGTGTCCCCCCTGACTAGTTTGTATTTTCCTTGCAGTGACTTGTTTAACTGAGTCACTCTCAGGATAAAAGGTTTTTCACCTCTGGCTTAGAGAAAGCAAAGCTATAAGTTTTCACATCAGTCAGCATGAAGGAAACTTATTCTTATAGAATTTGTGATATTAGAATTTTCAGTATTACCGTATTTGAAGCATTATTTTCAATATCTCTTTAAAGACAAACATTTAGAAGACAGAAATGGTCAAGAAAGTGTAGAACATCATCAGGCACCTTGGGTGTGATTAGTGGGGTAGTACGCCGGAAGCTTTTTTTTTTTTTTTTTTTTTTTGCTTTTTAGGGCCGCACCCGAGGCATATGGAGGTTCCCAGGCTAGGGCCTAATAGGAGGTACAGCTGCCGGCCACAGCTTACGGCAGCATCAGATCATTCACCCACTGAGCGAGGCCAGGGATCAAACCCGCAACCTCATGGTTCCTAGTCGGGTTCGTTTCCACTGTGCCATGATGGGAACTCCTGGAAGCGTTTTTATAGTTTTGTTTTGAGGTGGACTTGAGACAAGGCAAAAAGAAGTGGACACATAATAGGATGTCTCATCATGTTCCAAATGTTTACATCATTTATTCCCTTCACTTGTAGTTCTCAGTTTTTCCTAAAAACCAGTCTTGTCTATTTAAGTTCACCTTAAAAGGGTTGAACAGCCACCTGCGTGCAGGGGCCTGTAAAGGAAACTTCTTGGAGTGCGGAAGGCAGTTCTTAAGAATGAAATAAGTCAGGCAACAGATATTTGAGAATTTCCTGTATATACCAGGCTCTGTGGGAAATAGTGTTAAAAGAAAAAGATAAACATGGTTCTGTCCACTTGGAGTTTACTATCTACTAAGAAGAGAAATGCTAAGTAATCACAGTGAGCAAAGCATGTAATAGTGGAGAAACACTAGGTGTTCGTGGGAGAGCATATGAGCTGAGGTTAGGGGGTCTGGCAAGTCTGAGGAAGCCTGAGGAAGTGATGTTTAACTGAGACTCAAAGGTTTAGTCAGTGTTAGCCACACAGAAATGAAAGCGGAAAGTTTGCGGGGTCCGGAGGCAGGAGAGAGCACAGCGAGCTGCAGAACCAAGGGAGGTAAGAACCAGTGGCTAGAGTCCTGTGTACCAAATTGAGTAGCGACACAACACATAGATGCCTTTCAGCCTGCCTGGCTGCCACTACTGCCCCCACCTCCATCCCTGTCATGAGGTTATTACGGGTGTTTCCCAACGTCCTGATTTGCACAGCTGTTGGTGTTGGTACCCTTATCCCAGAGGAAGAGGCTGATGGGGTTTTTGGGTTTTTGTTTTGTCTTTTAGTAACTTTTCACTATGAAAAATTTCAGACATAGACAAAGGAAGAAATAACAGTAAAATTAACTTTCATGTTCATAGTTCTAAGTTTCTGTGATGATTAGTTTAAGGCTGCTCTTATTTTATACATACACTTACCCACTTTCTCCTTTCCTTATTTTGAAGCATGTCCTAGACATTGTATCATTTCATCAGTAACTATTGTAGCATACACCTAGTTCACCAGGACTCCTGGCCTCTGGACTTTACAGGATTCAGGTCAAAGGGACTGAGCTGCAGCAGCTTGGGCGAAAGGAGATAACTGGTTCATGTTTTTCCTGACATTGGAGTGGCCAAGCCTTTGTCCCGTGGACCAACCCAAAGTTCCCCACCACCTTAGCAGGTGTGCCTTCTGAGACAAACGGGGTATTTAACATTCCTTTTGGGCTATTTTCAGAAGGAGAAGATGAAGACAAGGAGGAGGAAGAGGATGGTGAGGAAGAGGAGTTTGATGATGAAGAGGATGAAGATGAAGATGAAGATGTAGAAGGGGAGGAGGATGAAGATGAAGTCAGTGGGGAGGTCGGTGCACCTCCTGCTTCCTATTTGTAATTAAAAGTGTGGATTTTTTTAAAAGAAAAAAGAGCCTTCTGAAATTAGAGTACTTGTAAATAGACAAAGAGCGGTCTGATTTATTTAGCCCCCCCCCCCTTAGTAAATACAAAATGGAATACTTGGTGAATGCTAACTAGACAGTGTTTGGCTCTGCAGAGTAAGTTTTGACGCTTTAACTTTGGGAGGCAGCAGCGAGTTGAGTATTCATTCAGTAGAGTGAGAAAACTGAAAACACTGAGAGTAGATGGTATGTCCTTTCCTTTGTTGTATTGAAGGGAAGAGTGTGTTTACTAATTCTGAGCTTTGCTGTGTATCCAGCGTAATGTGGTAAATACATTATGTGCTGCTGTGTGTGTTAAAGAGTTGAGGATGCAAAGCTGAATAAAAACGTGGTCCTGCTTTAAAAGAGCAGGTAGTCTGGTTTATGGGACATCCAGCAATACCACATCTCTGAGGATCTGAATGCCATAGGATAGGAGAAAGGAGTGACCTAACTTTGACCCTAAAAGGGATTTGTGAAAACAGGCCAAGAAAGTTAGTCATCATGGAAGTTCCCATTGTGACCAAGCAGGTCAAGAATCCAGCTAGTATCCCTGAGGATGCTGGTTCAATACCTGGCCTC
This sequence comes from Catagonus wagneri, assembly GCA_004024745.2. NCBI lineage: Eukaryota > Metazoa > Chordata > Mammalia > Artiodactyla > Tayassuidae > Catagonus > Catagonus wagneri. Next base: position 33,750,015 of record PVHT021183634.1, on the reverse strand, counting down.
GCTCAGTGGGTTAAAGGATCCAGGTTACCTTGAGCTGTGGTGTAGGTCGCAGATGTGGCTCAGATTTGGTATTGCTGAGGCTGGCATATGCCAGCAACTGTAGCTCCGATTCAACACTAGCCTGGGAACGATTCTTTTGTAGTACAAATATAAGGATGAGCCTTTGTATGATCTCATAGGTGTCTTAATAAGATTAAGTCTCTGAAAGAAGCTTTTTATAAGAAAGGTAATACAGAAATTTTTGTCCATACCTGTTTTGAAATTGAAGATTTCAAATTTCTGGAATTATCCATTATAAGATTGTATACTAATTTAAAATGTCTGGCAAATGCTACTTCTGAAAAGCAATTTTTAAAGAAAATATTAAATTAAGCTCATTAATTGAGGAAAAACCATCAGTTCTCATAATAAAGTAGATAAAGATAACATTACAGTTTAATGGACTGTTAAATTTATTCATTTATTTATTTTTCTTTTTGGCTTCCCCATAGCATATGGATCTGAGCCGCAGCTTCGAACAAAGCCCCAGCTGTAGTAACACCAGAGCCTTAACCCAAGTGTGTGGGGCTGGGGATCAAACTCTTGTCCCAGAGCTCCCAAGACACAGCCAATCCCATTGCCCCACAGCAGGAGTTCCGACTGTTAAATTTATTGACAGTTTTTTTTTTTTTTTTCATACTTCTCAGTGTGGCAGAATTAATCTAACGATGGTGGTATGCTATTTACCATGTTTAGGAAGAAGAATTTGGACACGATGGAGAAGTTGATGAAGATGAAGACGATGAGGATGAAGATGAGGATGAGGATGAAGGTGGGTTACTGTGTGCACTTTGGGGGAATGTCTCTTAATTTAGATTTCGAAACAACTGAGAAGAAAATAAAATGCATTTGGCCCGAGTGGTCTTCAGAGCTGCTCTTACAGCCCCATCAGTGCATCTTCTGGTTCAGCCCACCTGCTCTACAGCAGTTAATTACGCTTATGTGGGGGCAGGAGACCAAGGTCCTCAGTCTCCACATGTTGTGTTTTTAGACCCCATTATTTACGTTACTGTCAGGCATGAGATTTCTGTGTTTGGAATTTTTCCATTACAAAAGTCTTAATTGGATTATGATTTTTACAGGACATATAAATAGCACCTCTGTAATTTTATTAGTGTTACTCCTTTCCCTTCCACAACCAAAACCAGTGAAACATCTAGTTATGTACTAGAAAGTAGATTTTAATTCTTGTGTTAAGTTTCAGAGTTCCAGGTTGTTGACTGTATTTTCCAATAGTTCATACTTTTTCAGCATCTCAACTCTGCAGGTTATAGGACTAAATTTACTTTGGATACAGCAATGATTAGGACCTGGTCTCTGCTTCAGGGAGCTTTTTGGAACATTAAATTGAATGCAGATTTAGTTAATTTCATTGAAGTGGCCATGAATTTTTACTAGTTGACAAAACAATGTGTTGGCTTCTATGCCTCAAATACCTAAGGAGTTTAAGAAATCTCTTGTTGCCCACACCCATGGGATAACAGAAGTTCCCAGGTCTGCCCAAGGTCACTTGTTAGTAAGCCTGGCTTAAAAACAGCCTAGCTAACTCCAGAGTCCTTGCTAAACATTTTAATAACTGCTAATGTCTAATTGTTGGGACCTACCAGTGTAAGAAAAATAAACATTGGTAGACAGCAATTTAAAATGGAGAAAAACTGAGTTAACCTTGCAGTGGTTTGAGATGCTGCTATGCATTTATCTCCCAATGGGTAAAAAGTTTGTTGTTGTTACCTCCATTAGCGAAATTTAGGCACAGTAAATGCCTTTCCAATTGTCTCAAAGTGAATTTTTGTTATTGTACAGAGGAGGAAGAAAACGAGAAAGGTGAAAAGAGGAAGAGAGAAACAGATGATGAAGGAGAAGATGATTAAGATCCCAAATAACCTACAAAAAAAAAGAACTGTTCAGTATTGGTTGGACTGCTTATATGGATTTGGTAGCTGTTTAAAAAAAAAAAAAAAAAAAGAGGTAGCTGTGATACAAACCCCAGGACACCCACCCACCCAAAGAGCCAAAGAATAGTTCCTGTGACATTCCGCCTTCCTCCATATAGTCCCTCTTGGAAATCCACCACCAAGCTTGGGGACTTCACCCCAACAGAATTGTAAGCAATGTTAGGTTTTCAGTGTAAGACTCTTGCTGTAGCGTGGATAGCTGTGATTGGTGAGTCAACCATCTGTGGCTACCAGTTACACCAAGATTGTAACAGCATTTTTACTTTCTGTACAACAAAGAAGCTTTGTAAATAAAATCTTAACATTTTGGGTCTGTTTTTTTCTCATGCCTTTCTTTTCTTCTTAATGAAAGTTTTTTACATTAGGACATTTTGTGACAACTGCCAAAAAAGTATTTTTAAGAATTTAAGTGAAATAAACACGTTCCTCTTTGGTAAATCCTAGTTGTATGCTTACATTTGTAAATTAAGACTTTGATTGTAAGCCGGTGTTAAAACACACTAAAGAACTGGTTTCTTTGGTATTTCTATGTTGGTGGTTGTTGAGGGGAAATACTCAAGTATGTAGGATCTTAGAGCATTTAAATCTAATCCTCATTTTTGATAACTGGTAATTAATGAGGTGGACTTTGCTCTGGAGCCCTTGAAAGCCAGTAAAAATATTAGATTCAAATAATAGATGAATTAAGGAAAGGAGGGTAGTATAAAGGAAAAGGCCTTACCCTGAGTTCCGGGAGATTCGGATTCCAGTTCTGGCTCTCCCACTGATTTCCTGTGTGACCTTGTGTTAACCTCTGAATTACCTTCCAGTCTAAAATTGAGGGGGTGTGACCAAACGGTTTCTGAAGTCTTTTGCAGCACTGATGGTCTATGACCCTCTGTGACAGGAAGGTCCAAAGAAAAAGGGGCTTTGCACCAAGACTGAAACATGGAGGGTTTGACTGACAGGTGAACAGAGTACGGTTTGTTACCAAGACAGGCGTGCTAAGGAGGAATGACATGTGAAAAGCTCTGCCAGGGAGCGGGTAGGCACTGCCAGAGGTCAGCTCAAGCTTTTGCAGAAGATGGAAATTTGCTCTATTCTTACAGATCTTAAAAGGATTTGGGGGAGGGATAGGATATTCTGCAATCTGGGTATGCAGTGACTACAGTTTAATATATGTGAGACTTGTCAATTTTTGTAGTGGAAGGTTTGAGGATTGTTTTGGTAACTCAGTAGCTATAAGCTACTGGAGTGAGATGGTTTTTACACATGTGAAAGCAGTGTTAAAGATTGAATTTCTAATCCCAATTTACATCTAGAAAAAGTTACCTAGTGTCGATGGATCCCTTACGTGATGTACAGTTTTTTTTTGGCTTCCTTTTTAGGGACTCACCCACAGCATATGGAAGTTCCCAGGCTAAGGGTAGAGTCAGAGCTACAGCTGCTGGCCTATGCCACAGCCACAGCAATGCTGGATCCGAGCTGCATCTGTGACCATAGCTCATGGCAGTGCCAGATCCTCAACCCAGTAAGCAAGGACAGGGAGTGAACCCACACCCTCATGGTTACCCGTGGGGTTTGTTAACACTGAGCCAGAGTGGGAACTCCCACATCATATACTTTAAAACTGAAGTCTCTAGGTTTTAGAGCAGAGTTTTATTTTTGCAAAGGAAATTTAAGAAAGTTGAATTCAAGTTCTGGTTTAACAAATTATTTTCCCCAGCCACAAGACCTTTAGTCAATGCCACTTGTCAAAACTTTAATAAATTATAAGACAATTTTTGTAACCTAAGTGTCCTCAGGTTTTGTGTATACTGTCAAATATCATATATTAAGTTTGGAAGATTTTTTTTCTGCCTTTTCAAGTTTATGGAACTTTTCAGTACCTACCAAGCACCTAGGATATGCCAGGCTCCTTGGCTGGGCAAGAGGGAGGGGGTTGGGATAGGGACAAGGCAGCCCTTGGGTGCTCATGGGAACTAGTAGGGAAGAGAAGGCACACGGGAGTAATATTTATCAAAACCTAGAAAAAGTGATCCAGTAAGTGTTAGGGTAGTTCAGGGGCAAGAAATGTAGCTCTCAACTGGGGGGATTAGGGAAATTTCCTGGAAGGAGACAGACATGGGGATATGAGTAGGGTTTAGAAATAGGAATGGAGAAAGATGGGAGGAGCAAGATGGTCAGAGGTAGGGAGTGGTTCACATTTGGATCCAAATAGGCAAGTTTGACTAGAGAATGAGGAAGAGAGAAATAGCAGGTGAGACTGGAACAGTGATTTGGGACCTTATTCCAGGGGGTCTTGAAGCTCAGACCTTTCTCATCCATTCACTTTGCAAAATGTTTGACCTACCTGTGGCCAGTGAGGATGTCTAAGGAACTCAAACCAGCTTTTCATTTCTATCATGCTTTTTCTTGTTTTAAAATTAGGTATTCTAGAAGTCTGTGACATTCAGGCCTCTTGGAGGGCCTTGAGGCTAAGCTGCTCTTGACTAAAGGCTATTTTTAAATCCTTTTTTTTTTTTTGTCTTGTCTAGGGTCACACCCACGGCATATGGAGGTTCCCAGGCTAGGAGTCTAATAGGAGCTGTAGCCGCCAACCTTTGCCACAGCCGCAGCAATGCGGAGCCGCGTCTGCAACCTACACCACAGCTCATGGCAACGCTGGATCCTTAACCCACTGCGCAAGGCCAGGGGTCAAACCCGCAACCTCATGGTTCCTAGTCGGATCCGTTAACCACTGAGCCACGACGGGAACTCCTATTTTTAAATTCTTGAGAAGCAAGCTTTTTGGTGATAAAGTCACAGAGCAGACTATTCCTGAGGTTATCTCCCATCTGAAGAAGACCTTCCTTGTGTGGATTTGCTCCCAGCTTTTTGCAGTGTAGCTTGAAGTAATAAGTGAGTGTGGGAGCTGTGATGGGCTGGATGACTGGAGCCTACTTGTTCCTGCAGGGTCAGAAGAGGGGTCCCTTTCACACACACCTGCCCTCCAGCCAGAGCAGTGGCTCTGTTGCTTTGTGATATGTTAGAATGGCATGACTGTATTTGAAGCATTTGTCTTTTCAAAATAAAAGGGTTAGAACTATTGCTCATTGTAGGTAGGGAGAAATAGGCATAGGGACGAGTCAAAGACTGGCCCAAAGTTTCCTGGTGAAGTAGTGAAAGGAGATGGCCCGGTTTTCAACTTTGTTCTTAACTGTTGTAGGAATCCAGGCCCTGAAGAGTGACACACTTCTTTTTTTTTTTTGGCTGCACCTGCAACATACAGAAGTTCTGCATCACAGCAGAAACTCGAGCCACTGCAGTGACAATGCTGGATCCTTTACCTGCTGAGCCACAAGAGAACTCTGACTGACACATCTGATGGAAATGCCAACCAGCTTGTGTAAGATGCTAGCCCCCTACTCTGCGTCACCACTACTAGGACTCCTAACCAGTACACATGGTGAACAGCGTTAAGCAGAGTCAGTGGTTTCCGTTTCTGGCATCCTTATTAGGGCTACACCACCCTACCATCAGAGAAAGATCAGACGGAACCACAGAGGTGGTTCTGTCCCTAGGCTATGACCTTCCTTTTCTCCAGCTCTGTCAAGTTGTGCTGACATCAATTTTAATGAGACTGATGAACCACTTTGTTGACAGCTTGAAAAGGGAGTCAAGTTACCAGCTGACTTAAGCTTCAGCTGCCAAATAGTTGCTGTGCAGGAAAACCACCAAGATTGAAGCAAGTATAGAAGTTCTTCCCGGAGCCAATTAGGTCAGCTTCATAATCTCTGACCAAGTATTTTATAACTTGTCCCAGAGGTGTCAGAAGGGCATAAAGGGGAAGGAAAATGGCATTTAGAGTTACTTTGCTTAAGGGGACTTGACCCAAGGCTGGAATGCATGTGTGTGTTCACTACAACACTGCCCCATCCCAGCCCTAGGGAAGAGGAATGGAGGTGTACGGGGGGGAGGCCTCAAAGAAAACCCAGAAACCTATTCTAGTCCCATCCTGGCCACTAGCTGGTATTTGATTCCTGAGTCTCTTCCTTCTGTGAACAACTGAAAATATGGGGCCCAAGCTTAAGTCCGAACAGGGTATACCCCAAGTTCTAACCATTAATAGACACGCCGGTAGTTGGTCCTCATGCTGTTACTCCCACTTACCCTACCCTTCCGAGGAGTAGGTAAGGATTGAATCTGGTGGAAAATTTCAGAGCTGTGCCTCAGGCTGGTGGAATAGAAAGACATAGACCTGTAGCAAGAAATCGGTGAGGAGGCTGTTAGATTTCTCTGGACAAGGCTGGATGAAGGCTGCACCCCTAAGATTCACGGTGAATGAGGTGTCTTCCAAAAACTACAAAAGGAATACTAGTAAATCTTTTTCACTGATCAGACTAGGCAGTCTGGAAAGCAGCATTACACTCACTTTGGCATGAGCAAGCTTATATCTGCCACTAGGGGGCACTAATGGGAGGAAGGGAGCTAAACTAGTCCTCATTTTACAGATGTGGAAATGGAAGGTGAGGTGTCTCTAAAGTCACATAGCCAGTAAACAGGCAGCCTGGCTGGGGTTCTAACCCAGTTCTGCCTAAATTCACAGCTTCTGCTCTTTGCCAAATACTCCTCCCTCAGGTCCTCTGGTCCTGGCTCTGTTCTAATGAGAGAGTTAGTGGACCTTTTTCTTTCTCCTCACTCTGGAGCAAAGTAGATGCTGGCTAACAAGACCCTGAGGTTCAGGACGGAGTGAGAATAGGGCTAGTTTTCAGAATCATAGCCATGAAACACTTTGGGCTGCAGGCACACAGTGAGCACTCAATAAATAACATTACCACTCTTAATCGTAATTTCACATTGTGAGAGGCAGCCCTGCCATATACTAACTTAGTGAACTGGCAAAAACCCTTTGTTTCTTGGAACTCCGTTTTCCACTTATAAATTGAGGTTGGCCTGCACACTCTGGGGTGAGTTAGTGTGAAAGTGTTGGACACCCATGATGGGTAACGGAGAATTTCTGGGAGCTGCTGCAGCAGCAGCTGGTGGGTGAGAAATGGGCATCCGAGCAGAAAGGGCGGCCTGGCACGGGAGGGAGGTGATGTCTGGGAGTGGGTGACAGGACACTAAAGAAGTGAGTGGTCTAAAGGATTCCAGCCAGCCCCTGGGGATGGGAATTCCTGTCAAATCCTTGACTTTGTCCACTCCACTGCTGGGCAGGGCCCTGCTTTGTCCCTCATCTTCATTTCCCTCCTGCTGAGACATCAGCTCACTGTTTCCCTATGTCTGTAGCCACCCGATGCTCCCTAAGCTACCTGTTCAAATCCTACCTACAACCTCTCTGCCAAGCTCAGGCCTGACCAGCTCTAGTCTGACCTAGCCTGAGCCCCACTTCTGACAAAAGAATGATGCCCAACGTGCCCATAGCATGCTACAGTTTGCAGAGCTCACATCCATTATCTTGTTCAAGGGAGGCAGCTTGAGGATTCTGACCGCATCTTTCAAATGAGGGTGTCTGTTGCAAGGTCCCAGAGTGCAGAGCAAGGCTGACTTCTTTCTCTCCCTGCCTTGTGCTGATCCTGGGGGAAAGGCCGGGGATGAGCCAGTAACAGTGGACCACGAGGGCAAGTCCACCAACGTGGGAAAAGGTCATCTCAGAGGATCCCTTATATCGATGGGAAACCTGAAACCCAGAGCATTCCACAATGGGGGTGCTTTAGCAGGAGGAAGACAGAGGGAAATGGAAGAAATGAGGCTGAGGAAATCAGGTTCCCACATCATGGGCCCCTTGATACCCCTCGGTGTCCCACCCGGGACCTGTCCTCCCTCTTCTACTCAAGGGGTCTCCCCACAGCCTGGCTTTCCTGATGTGACTCAGGAACTTTCAGTGACGTTCCAGCACCACCTCAAGTTCACACACACACAAACAGCATCCCTAGCTATGTTACAGGCTTACTTCCTGTCCCTAGTGCCCACGTGCCCTACCTGGCCATCTGAACATTCCTGTGTGTTTCACTTTGTTCCAGCTGCCTCCTCTATCTGAACCTTCTTCTTCCA
>PVHT021183634.1:33718338-33735371 GCA_004024745.2 Catagonus wagneri | reverse complement strand
TTTTTGGTCTTTTTGCCTTATCTAAGGCCACACCCGCGGCATATGGAGGTTCCCAGGCTAGGGGTCCAACAGGAGCTGTAGCCGCCGACCTTCGCCACAGCCACAGCAACACGGGATCCGAGCCGCGTCTGCAACCTACACCACAGCTCATGGCAACACCAGATCCTTAACCCACTGAGCAAGGCCAGGGATCAAACCCGCAACCTCATGTTCTTAGTCGGATTCGTTAACCACTGAGCCATGACAGGAACTCCTCCATTTGCTTTTAACAACTGAACTTTTTCAAGAACAGGTCATTTTTGCCTCCTCTGTTTCCTCATCTTCCCTTGGCCACCAAAACCATTTTACCATCAAATCTGCTGTCTCCAGTGGCCCCCCCTGCTCTCATTCCCCCTCCCCCTAAGTTTTTGCTGCTCGTTCTCCACTGCTCTGGGCCTGTGACTCTTTGAATCTCATCTCCTCAGGACAAACCCTGGTTCTCTCTCCTTCCACGGCAGCAACACTAGGCTCACTCCTCCACTGCTCATCCCTCTGTGTGCTTTCCTTCAGGAGTCTAACCTGTCCTCAGGCTTTCCTCACTCTGAATGGCTCCCAGATCACTCTCTCCAGCCCTGACCACTCTCTCCAGCCCTGACCTCTACCCTAAGCTTCAGACCTGACTTTCCTCGTGTCTGGTGGACATCTTCTCCTGCATGTTTATACCAACGTGTCCCAAACCCACCCTTCTGCCCTTCCACCCAGAAGTGCCTCCCCCATTCCTCTCCTCTCTGTTGTTAACATTGTTACTTTGCTCATTAGTTCTGGCAAGTCCAGCTGGGAATCAAGTGTTAAATTTTCCTTCAAACTGGTTACTTCTCAACTTTGTCTGCAACCCTGTATAATGAATTGCAAGAGCCCTAGACTGGGTGGTAGTCCAGGGTCCTAGTCGCAGCTCCGCTCTGGTTTTCTGGATGGCTTTGGACAAGTCAGTGGAACTTTTTGGATTTTCTGCCTCTCAGATAGGACTGGCAACGACTTATTGAAAGCTTACTACAGGCCAGGTACTGTGATCAATACCTGATCAGTCGTACATCACCTCACGAACCTTAGAAGGTAGGGTCTATATAATTTTCCAATTTCAAAAAAAAGGAATATAATGCTCAGCAGAAACAAATCTGGCTAGTATCCATGAGGACGCAGGTTCAATCCCTGGCCTCCCTCAGCAGGTTAAGGATCCAGCATTGCCATGAGCCGTGGCATAGGTCGCAGATGCAGCTTGGATGGCATTGCTGTGGCTGTGGTGCAGGCTGGCGGATACAGCTCTGATTCACCCCTAGCCTAGGAACCTTCATATGCTACGGGTGTGGCCCTAAAAAGACAAAAAAAAAAAAAGAAAAAATGCTCAGAAAGACTAGGTATTAATGATAAAAGAGCTGGTTAGTGGCCGGAGCTGGGCTCCAACCAGCTCTGTAATTCCAACCTCAGAATTCCTTTTCTCCATCACACCATAGGGCGCACTCTCTCCACGCCCAAGGCAGCCGTCAGCCTCCTGACGGGAATGTTTGCTCAACTGTGCACCCAGGGACCCCCCCCCCCCGCCCCACGACTGTCAAGGGTTTCGCTTCCCGCCCATAAGCCAAGCGCCCAACTCTGGAGAACTGCGCGAGGCTTTCTCTTCCCGTGGCACGTCCCTCCCAGCGGGTGGCTCCACCCCCTGACCTGATTGGCTGTCGGAAACGAGGCGGCGCTCGGTGATTGGCTGCGTGGCGGCCGGTGGCTGACGTGGCGGGGCCTCTGAGTGGGCGCAGCTAGGCTGCGTACGGAACAGACAGAAGGAGGCAAGCGGCGGAAACAAGGCTGGTGCTGCGGCACGAGAGCGCAAGCAGCTGCGATGCCGCTGGAGCTGGAGCTGTGTCCTGGCCGCTGGGTGGGCGGGCAGCACCCGTGCTTCATCATTGCGGAGATAGGCCAGAACCACCAGGGCGACCTGGATGTGGCCAAGCGCATGATCCGTATGGCCAAGGTGAGGGGAGCGTCTGGAAGACCAAGGCTCAGGGTGCCGAGCGGGGGCGCGACCTGGGGCAGAGTGACCCGGGCAAGGGTGGGCGGGGCTGCGGACCCCGGGACCGTCCTCCCCCTTTCTGCCGGTTGCTGCCCTGTATCCTGCCTGGCGTCCAGCTTGTCAGGTCCACTTCCAGATGTATCGAATCTTCTTCATCCCTCTGCCACGCTCCTGATTTGTTTGCATTGCTGCAATTGACCCCTAACCTGGCCTCTTTCGCCCTCTTCTGGTGGCAGAATGATCTTTCCAAAAAGCAGATTTGATTAGGTCGTACCCTCACCTGATACCTTCAGAGGCTTCCTACTATTCATGGGTAGAGTCGAAACCCTTTAACGTAGCCTTCAACACGTTAATGACTTGGATCCTTCCTGCCTATCATTTTTCAGCTCTGACATCTTCCAGCAACAGTGAATTACTTTTAGAAAGTTCCTGGAAGTTGCTGCAAGTGTTGCTCACCTGCCATCCCTTATATTTATCTCGTAGAATTGTGAGGCTCAAGTGAGGTAACTCATGAAAATCTCTTAGCACAGTACTTGGCAAATAGGACTCAATAAGTGCTGGCTCTTAGTGATAAGGTGTTAATAAGCATTCATGCTCCCCCTTCTCTTGGATCCTTTCTCCTACCCCTCCCTGTAAAGTTGGTCTCCTGTGATTGTTCCCATTGGTTGCATTGTTGTTTAAACTTTTCTCTTTGTTGGACTGTGAGCCCTCTGAGGGACCGGGTAGGGGGAGGCTGTCATGTTCTTTGTCGTGACCCCAGCCCCCAGTATAAGGTCTGTGCTGTGATTCCTTGGTTTAGAGGTGGCTCACTCCATCTTTTCTTCTTTCTTTTTTTCTTTTTTAGGGCCGCACCCATGGCATGTGGAAATTCCCAGTCTAGGGGTCAAATCGGAGCTGCTGGCCCACACCACAGCCACAGCAACTCGGGATCCGAGATATCTGCGACCTACACCACAGCTCACGGCAATGCCGGATCCTTAACCCACTGAGTGAGGCCAGGGATCGAACCTTCGTCCTCATGGTTCCATACTGCTGAGCCACAGTGGGAACTCCCATCATATTTTCCTTTCACCTCCCTTCATTCCGTGCCATCCACCCAGTCATTTGTGATTAGGTTTTCTCTTACTCTTTTAGGATTAACTCTACTTTTGTGCAAGCTTACTGAATCATAAAGATACTTTTATTTTTAAATTTCATAGTGATTCAATATTTTTATAGATTATACAACATTTAAAGTTATACAAAATAACGGCTATACTTCTCTGTGTTGTACAATGCGTCCTTGTTGCTATTTTTATTTTTAGGGCCATACCTGTGGCATATGTAGGTTCCTGGGCTAGAGGTCAAATCAGAGCTGCAGCTGCTGGCCAATGCCATAGCCACAGCAACACTGAATTCAAGCCACATCTCTCACCTATGTCATAGCTTGCAGCAACACCAGATCCTTAACCCACTGAGTGAGGCCAGGGATCAAACCCAAATCCTCATGGACACTACCTCGGGTTCTTAACATGCTGAACCACAACGGAACTCCTCTTGCTGCTCATTTATTTTGTACATAGTAATTTTTTTTAATCTTTTTAGGGCCATACCTGCGACATATGGAGTTTCCCAGGCTATGGGTCAAGTCAGAGCTACAGCTGCTGGCCTACCCCACAGCCACAGCAACATGGGATCCGAGCCGCATCTGTGACCTACACCCACAGCTCATGGCAATGCTGGATCCTTAACCTACTGAGCAAGGCCAGGGATCAAACCTGAGTCCTCATGGATGCTAGTCAGATTTGTTCCCACTGAGCCACAATGGGAACTCCGCTTGTTTATTTTATACCTAGTAGTTTGTACCTCCTTGTCCCCTACCCCTGTCTTGCCCCTCCCTCCTCCCTCTCCTCATTGGTAACCACTGGTTTGTTCTCTATATCTGTGAGTCAGTTTGCAACCTAAGTGTACATCAGCAGATGAATAGATAAAGAAGATGTAGTATATATACATAATGGAATATTACTCAGCCATAAAAAAAGAAATAAAATTCTCCCATTTACAAGTGTGGATGGACCTGGAGGATATGCTAAGTGAAAAAAGTCAGTAAAAAGCAAATACTTTATGTTATCACTTATATGTAGAATCTAAAAAATAAAATAAATATACTTTAAAAGATTAATGATTTCTGGGAGTTCCCATTGTGGTGCAGTGGATTAAGAAGCGGACTAGTATCCATGGCAATGTGGGTTTGATCCCTAGCCTCGCTGAGCAGGTTACGGATCCAGAATTGCTGCAAACTGTGGCATAGGTCACAGATTGGGCTTGGATCCAGTGTTGCTGTGGCTGTGGTGTAGGCTGGCAGCTGCAGCTCCGATTCGACCCCTAGCCAGGGAACCTCCATATGGCACAGGTGCAGCCCTTGAAAAGAAAAGAAAAAAAAAAAAGAAAATTAACACTTGTTAACATTTTTTAGTGCTTCCTGGGCCAGGTGCACCATCTCACTTAATTCCCACAACACACTGGGGTAGATGCTGTTGGTTTCATTTTAAAGGCTCAGAGGTCAGTGAGTTGCCCAAGGACACACAGCTAGTAGCTCATGGATTTCACAGCTTTGCTGTTAGCCACAGGGCTCCAGCCTTTGTACTGTAACACTGTTTTCTTGGGGTAGTTTTCTGCTCTTATTTTAGGATATGGTCTTTTCTTGGAGTTACCACTTCTGAATGGTGAAGTTGGGGAAATACATAGAGATTCTGAAGCCGTAGGAACAAAGTTATGGTAGTTTTTTTTTTTTTTTTTTTTTCCCCTTCTTCTTTCTTTCTGTTTTAATTGTGAAGGATTGTTCTCCAGGAAGAGGAGGATTAAGGGTTTGGGGCTGTGTTATAGTGGAAGGAGCACTGGACTGGAGCTATAAAGTCTTTACTGGCCTGGATAAACTTGGACGTTTCCTCTCTAGGCTTCAGTTTCTCTTGTTCTATAGTATGTTTGTATTTTAACTTTTAAATTTAAAGCAATAGGAGCTTTAAAAAGCTCAGTGGGTTAGGGATTCAGCATTGTCACTACTGTGGCTTGGCTTGCAGCTGTGGCACAAGTTCAGTCCCTTGCCTGGTGAATTTCTCCATGCCACTAGTGTGGCCAAAAAAAAAAAAAAAAAAAAATGAAGCAATAGAATCTTTTGAAATCTTAATGTTTTAGAATTTTTTTTTTTATTTTAGGATTTCCTTCTCTTGCAAAATAGAGTCACATGTCTAAGTTTAGTTGCCCAGAGTATACTGCGTACAAGCTGACTTGTTCGTGTACTAACTCTATTTACAATATTAAAAGTTGAGTTCTGGGAGTTCCTGTTGCGGCTCAGCAGGTTAAGGACCTGATGTTGTCTCTGTGAGAATGCGGGTTTGATCCTTGGCTTTGCTCAGTGGGTTAAGGATCCAGCATTGCCTTTAGCCACCTGCTAGTTTGCAGATGTGGCTCAGATCCGGTATTGCCATAGCTGTGGCATAGACTGCAGCTCCCATTTGACCTCTGGGAACTTCAGTATGCCACAGGTGTGACTGTAAAAAGAAAAAATGAAATAAAATAGAAAATAAAAGTGGAGTTCTGTCAACTTGGGAAAACAATGCACGGTATAAGAATTGTGAGTTAATTTTATTCAGTGATTTACTCAGAACTATAGCCAGGGAGACAGTCTCTGAGAAACTGATCTGAAAAAGTAAGGAGGGAGATCAGTATATGTGTGATTTTGGCAAAGGGTATGTGTAATCAGGGACACATCTCTGTAGAAGGTTGCTGCTAGTCACGAAGAACAGATATCTTAGTTAAGGGATTTTTTTTTCCCCCAGGGCTGCATCCGCAGCATATGGAGGTTCCAAGGCTAGGGGTCTAATCGGAGCTGTAGCTGCCAGCCTACACCACAGCCACAGCAGATCCAAGCTGCGTCTGTGACCTACACCACAGCTCGCGGCAATGCCGGATCCTTAATACACTGAGCAAGGCCAGGGATCGAACCCACAACCCCATGGTTCCTCGTCAGATTCGTTTCCACTGCACCACAACGGGAACTCCTTAGTTGAGGATTTTAGTGCTTTTCTAAGTATGGGAAGGTGCAAGAATCCAGGTTCATAAAAAATTTCCCCTGAAAATATTTAATGGTCTAAAGGCCTGCTCTGCCAGTTTTCCCGGATTACAGAGTGCCTCATTCCTGATTTCCATTCTGAATTCCTTTTAGGATATGTTGAAGGCCAATGACTGCAGTGGCTAGTGACTTAGTTCTTATAGAACCTGGCAGTGAGCGACCTTCTTTTGTTAGCAGTTCCTTCAACTGTCAACTGAAATAAAAATTAGCAACAAAAGCGTTGTGAGTTAAGTTTTATTCAGGTTCTTACTGAGGACTGTAGCCCAGGGACAGCCTCTTTGTAGGTTTGAGAAACTGCTCCAAAGGGGTGGGGGAGGAGCCAGTATATACATGAGTTTTTTTGGATAGGAAATACATGTGGTTAAGCATGCATCTTGGTACCAAAAAAAAAAGTGCTGCTAACCACAAGGAACAGATAGCTCAAGTTAATGACTTTAGTGCTTTTTCTATGTATGGGAAGATGCAGGAATCTAGAATCATTAAAATTCTTCCTAAGATATGCATCTTGGAGTTCCCGTCCTGGCTCAGTGGTTAACGAATCCGACTAGGAACTATGAGGTTGCGGGTTCAATCCCTGGCGTTGCTCAGTGGGTTAAGGATCCGGCGTTGCCGTGAGCTGTGGTGTAGGTTGCATACGCAGCTTGGATCCTGCGTTGCTGTGGCTGTGGCGAAGGCCGGCAGCTACAGCTCCTGTTAGACCCCTATCCTGGGAACCTCCATATGCCGCAGGTGCGGCCCTAGGTAAGGCAAAAAGACAGAAAAAAAAAGATATGCATCTTAACTATCGAGGGGCTTTTTATCCAAAGCACAGTGGGCCTCACCCTGTTTTTTCTATCTTGAGTTCCCCTCAGGGCTCATAGTCTGCAGTAGGTTGTGATTTCAGCCTTTGTGTAACTGAATGATGAGTGACATCCTTTGTTCTTTATCTTTTCACCCAATTGTTTTTATTTTATTACAACAAACTGCCTTATTATTATATAATATGTATAAAATATAAATGTATTATAATTTAAGGTTTGCTATTTGAATATACTTTTAACTTTATTTTTTACAATTTATTTTATTTTATTTTTTTGCTTTTTAGGGCCACACCCGCAGCATATGGAAGTTCCCAGGCTAAGAGTCTTAACTGGAGCTGCAGCTGCCAGCCTACACCACAGCCACAGCAATGCCAGATCCGAGTCTCCACCTATACCACAGCTGACAGCAATGCCAGATCTTTTAACCCACTGAGCGAGGTCAGGGATTGAACGGGCATCCTCATGGATACTAACTGGATTCGTTTCTGCTGCACCGCAACTCCTATTTTTATTTTAATTTTTTTCTTTCCAGCCACCTCATGGCATATGGAGTCCCTGGACCAAGGACCAATGCTACAGCTGTGGCAACGCCAGAAACGTAAACCACTGTAATAGACCAGGGATCAAACCTATGTCCTAGCGCTCCAGAGATACTGCCGATCCCATTGCACCACAGTGGGAACTCCTACTTTAACCTTCAAAATTTTGATGCAGGGATGCATCACACTTTGGCTCATTCTGTAGCTTGCCTTTTTCCAGTAGATAAGCAATAAAACCCTGAACAAAGAAACAGCATTATGGTAAAACAGGGAAAGTGGTTGTATTTTCTTTTTTTTTTTTTTTTTGCCTTTTCTCCTTTTAGGGCCGCACCCGCGGCATGTGGAGTTTCCCAGGCTAGGGGTCTAATCGGAGTTGTAGCCTCCAGCCTACACCACAGCCACAGCAACATGGGATCCAAGCCGCGTCTGCAACCTACACCATAGCTCACGGCAACGCCGGATTGTTAACCCACTGAGCAAGGCCAGGGGTCGAACCCGCAACCTCACGGTTCCTAGTCGGATTTGTTAACCACTGTGCCACGACAGGAACTCCTGTGTTTTCTGAACCTAGAATAGACCATAGCATTAAACGGGTAAAGAAACCACTCATGTTTTGGAAAGAAGCTGTGAAGAGAAGAGGATGCTGTCCTTTCTGTATAACTGCTGTCCTATGGAATGTATTAGAACTTTAAGATCTCTCTTTTCTTTTTTTTTTGGCTTTTGCCTTTTTTTAGGGCCGCACTCATGGCATATAGAGGTTCCAAGGTCAGAGGTCAAATCGGAGTTGTAGCTGTCAGCCTACACCACAGCCATAGTAATGCAGGATCCGAGCCGCATCTGCGACCTACACCACAGCTCACGGCAATGCCGGATCCTTAACCCACTGAGCAAAGCCAGGGATCAAACCCACAACTTCATGGTTCCTAGTCAGATTCATTTCCGCTGCGCCAGACAGAAACTCCAGAACCTTATCTGATCTCTTATCTTTCTGCTGTTTTACTTCGCTTGACTTTACTACTTCCAGTAAAGGGAAGACTTCCCTAGATGGAGACAAGCTTTTTGACTTCTTGAGGGTAAGTCTGCTTCTTCAGACAGAGGTGACAAGCACAGCAGTGGGGAAGCAGTGCTCAGGGAAGACATGCTCTGCAGCCCTCAGGAAAGCGCTCTGGCCAGCTCTGCCACACTCACCATGCAGCTTCCATCAGGTCACACTAAGCCTTGGAATCTTCATCTAGACAATGAGCACTCTCTTGCCCAAGGTCACTTTCAGTTCTAATGTTCTTTGAACTTCTTTCCGGCATCAGGTCCCCACTGTGTCATCTTGTGATTTTTCCAAGAGTGGAAGCAGTACTCTCAGCACAGACATTTCTGGAGCTGAGGTTTCCAGTATCAGGAAGATCTGTGTCTACAGAAATGTCAGCGAGCTCAGACTTGAGAGGGTTTCCCCTAATCTTTCTATGGAGTAGTTTTAAAAAAACGAGTTTGAGAGATTGGAGGCTGACTGGCAATAAAATTACAGCTTTTGTAGTCAAACAATCCAGCTTTTATATTATAACTTCCGTTGAGTAAAGCTGGGGCATTTCTAAGTTTTTGTTTGCTTGAACCTTTTTTTTTTTTTAAGGGCCGCACCCTTGCCATATGGAAGTTCTCAGGCTAGGGGTCGAATCAGAGCTATAGCTGACAGCCTACACCACAGCCACAGCAACACGGGATTGAGCTGCATCTGTGACCCACACCACAGCTCACTGCAATGCCCGATCCTTGACCCACTGAGCGAGGCCAGGGATCAAACTCACGTTCTCATGGATACTAGTCGGGTTCATTTCTGCTGTGCCACAACAGGAACTCTTGCTCCAGAACCTTTTGTTCAAAGAAGGTGCCATGCAGGAAAGCACAAGTGCAGAACAACTGAAAGCAGAGTTGTGCCTTGTTTCCCACCCCCATTAGGGGAAGAGATATAGGTCCCGGAGCAAATGGCTATTTGTAAAGTTAGAAAAACTGAGTCCAGAGATAGGAAGTGACTTATTCTAGAGTTAGAATCAGAGTTAAGTCAGATTCTGACTTTTTCTTCTAAATTCTGGTCCAACTTCACATCCTCTGCTGAGTTACACAACTTAAAACCTTCTTTAACTGTTTGATTATTTTTAATATTATAATGCAAAACAAAGCCCCTCTACCCTTTTTACATTTAAGAGGGCAATAGGGGGGAACCCATATCCCCAGCCTTTTCTTCCTATGAGACTTCCTTGCTTCTCCTGTTCTTCTTTGGGAGTTCTTTTTTTTTTTTTTTTAACTTAAAAAGAAATTAAAATGTAGTTGATTTACTATGTTGTGCCAATTTCTGCTGTACAGCAAAGTGACCCAGTTGTACACATATATACATGCTTTTTTTTTCATATCATCCCCCATCTGTCCCAAGAGATTGTACACAGCTGTGCTATACAGCAGGACCTCATTGCCCATCCATTCTAAATGTAATAGTTTGCATGTATTAACCCCAACTCCCAATTCATCCCATTTCCTCCCCCCTCCCACTTGGCAGCCACAAGTCTGTTCTTTTTTTTTTTTTTTGTCTTTTTGCCTTATCTAGGGCCGCACCCACGGCATATGGAGGTTCCCAGGCTAGGGGTCTAACAGGAGCTGTAGCTGCTGGCCTACGCCACAGCCACAGCAACGCGGGATCGGAGCCGCGTCTGCAACCTACACCACAGCTCACGGCAACGCCGGATCCTTAACCCACTGAGCGAGGCCAGGGATCAAACCCGCAACCTCATGGTTCCTAGTCGGATTTGTTAACCACTGAGCCACCATGGGAACTCCATGTACTCTGGGAGTTCTTAATGCCTCTGTCAATAGAGATTGTTCTTATTTATTTACTTACTTATTTTATTTTTTTGCTTTTTAGGGCCGCCCTCGTGGCATGTGGAGGTTCCCAGGCTAGAGGTCAAATTGGAGCTACAGCTGCCAGCCCATGCCACAGCCACAGCAACGCTGGGATCTGAGCCACATCTGTGACCTACACCACAGCTCATGGCAATGCTGGATCCTAAACCCACTGAGCGAGGCCAGGGATCGAACCCGCAACCTCATGTTTCCTAGTTGGATTCGTTTCTGCTGCACCACAACGGGAACTCCCAATATTGTTCTTAAAGATAACAATTTAATAGCAGTTGCCCCAGCATTTCTGTTCTCTCTGAGAGTCCGTGACAGATCACTGAAAAGAACCCTAATGTATGTTGCAGGAGTGTGGGGCTGATTGCGCCAAGTTCCAGAAGAGTGAGCTGGAGTATAAGTTTAATCGGAAAGCCTTGGAGAGGCCGTATACTTCAAAGCATTCCTGGGGGAAGACATACGGGGAGCACAAACGCCACCTGGAATTCAGCCATGCCCAGTACAAGGAGCTGCAGAAATTCGCTGAGGAGGTTGGCATCTTCTTCACTGCCTCCGGCATGGATGAGGTGAGCCCTCTGCCGCTCTGTCATGTGCCGTTTTAGCAAACCTCAGGGACAGCAGGTGGTCTGGTGGTTTGGGGCTGAGAGCCAGCTCCAGCCCTGCCCACTTCAGATTTCTTGTGCTTTCCGGACCTAGCCTTCGCCAAGCCATGAACCAGATAAATGCCCAACTAAATGGGAGGCCAGGGAGATTGGAGGCTTGGTGAGATTTGGGGGTCAGAGGCCCACAGTTTTCAAAGCAGCCTGTCTCTGGGAGTAGGGGGCACCCACACTGCAACCCCAGAAGCCCTCGTGCCCGTGGGAGACCCCCACTGGGCCAGTGTTCCCCAAGTGAAAAATGGCCTGGACAGGGAGTCAGGAAACCTCCGTTCTGACAGGAGTCCTCCCCTTGCTGAGTGGCCTTAGCAGATTTGGGTGGGGGGACATTGTATCTTCCAGAAGTGAGCAGCACACGGGATTGCCATTCTCACATCCTGGAAGAATCCAGCTGGTGCCAGGTCTCAGGCTTCTTCTGCTCGTGACCTGCCTCAATATTCTTTCATGCGCTCTTTTTTCAAATGTAGTAAAGTGTTGATTATAAAAATAATAGCATATCACAGGAAGTTTAGAAAAAGGAAAAGAGAAAAAATGACCCTTAATCCCTCTGTGGCAGATGTTTTTATATATTTCCTCTCAAAGTCTTTTTATATGTATATTTTATTGCCTGGTTGGTATATATGTAAATATTTGCTTCCGTGTATGCTTTTTCCTGTTAACATCTGAAAGATTTTACCCATATCTTGTTTTTTATTCCCCTAGCTTTGTCAAGATATCATTGACATGTAACTCCCATATTCTGTGCTTAAAGTTTTTAATAGCAATGTATTATTTCTCTTGAGGATTTATAACATAACTAACCATCTCTCTACTTTTGGACATGCAGCTTTTTGTGCTTATAAATGATGCTGAGATGAGCATCTTTTTTCTCTGCTTTGAATTGTTTCCTTAGGGTAGCTTTGCAGAAATGGATCATCGGATGAAACCTAAGAGCACTTTTATTGCTCTTGAAGCACTTGGGATTCTCTTAGTCAACCAGAATATCTGAAGCGACCCCCGGTCCTTCTCTAGGCCTCTAACCTTTTGTGTCACTGTTTCAGTCGTAAAATATGTCTGTCAATTGATTCGAAAGAAGCTCTAGCCTAGGCCATTGGCAGTTTTAAAGGGGAGTGGTGGGGAAGCAGAGAGCCGAGGCGTCTGGGAGATCTGACAAGCCTGGGCTTCAGTTCTGTAGCCCAAATTCAATTCTTTATAATTGACAGCATTCCTAAGCATGGCATTCTGAAGATCTAGTTGTAAATCTAATAATCTTAAATTCTTCCTTCTGAATTAGATGTTATAGTTTACAAAGCATCTTCACTTACAGTAATATATTTCATCCCTGCTATGTCCCATCTTATAGATGAAGTAATGGAGGCTCAGAGAGGGCAGGAAGTTTGTACAATGTTGCACAGCTGGGAAATGGATCTCGAAGTCACATCTGATGCCTAGTGTGGTGTGCTTTCTGTGGTCGGTCCCACCTGGGCGTCTGTCCAGGTGTGTCTGGCTTCCCAAAGCTCAGCAGAGCCTTTGGGCTTCCCCCCTGTCCTTCACTACCCTCGAAGTTGGTGGCTGGGGAATCTTTGGGCCCAAGAGCTATACCAGGAATAAGGGGACAGATCTTTTAGGAAAACCTACCTAAAGTGGTTGCTGAGCATTTTTCTGATCCCAACTTAAATAGCACCTCCTCGGGAAATTCTTCTGTGCCCCTGCTTGGTTCAGGCAACCCCTCCCCCATTATGTTCTCCTGGTTTTCTTTCATTCCTGTAATTATTGCTGACGACGCTCCTTCCCACCAGGGTATTAGCCCCGCTGGATCCCCAGTGCCTGGCACGTAGTAGGTGCTCAGGAGATATTTATTGACGGAAGAAATGAATGATCCAAAAAAAGAGAGGGTTAGTGGCTTTTTTTTTTTTTTTTGGCTGCACTTAGAGCATGTGGAAGTTCCCGGGCAGGGATCAAACCAATGTCACAGCAGCAACCTGAGCTGCTACAGTGGCAATGCCAGATCTTTAACCTGCTTCACCACAAGGGAACTCCCAGGTTAGTGGCTTTTATGAGATCCTTAAAGGATCTGTAAATCCGTAATGGTTACGCAGGAAAGAATGTGGGCTTTGAGATCTGAAAGACTTGGGTGTTGTTTCTGGTTTTGCCATTAACTAGCTAAGTGATTAAGAATAAGAAACTTTGGAGTTCTCTGGTGGCCTAGCAGTTTAGCATCTGGCATGGTCACTGCTGTGGTGTGGGTTTGATGCCTGGCCTGGGAACTTTATGCTGTGGGTGCAGCAGGGGAAAAAAGGAAGACTCTTTAACATTTCTTGGGTGTTTGTGATGTGCCAGGTTCTGTGCTAGGTATTTGAATGTATCAGCCCTTTTACTCCTCTTAGCAACCCCTTGAGATAGGGCAGGTATCATCCCCACTTTACAAGCGAGGACCCTTAGGCACAGAGAGGATGCCAGTAGCTGTTGATCAGCAGAGGCCAATTTCAGCCCGGCGACTCCAGAGCCTGCCAGCCTGACCACACACTCTTCTTGCATCTCTCCTGCCTGTTTACTCATAGGTGAAGGACAAGGGGGAGGGTTAAAAATACCCAGCAGGTAGGCTTATCCTGCAGAGCGTAGATAGCATCATGGCCCGTGGTCCATGCTTAGTAGATGGCGGAGATCCTGCCCAAGGAATGACTTGCTTTCATTCCTTGCTTGTTTTGTGCTTGTTTCCGGTACTGTGGGTTCAGAGTCTTTTGTGATTGCTCTTTGGGAACTGCCTGTGGGACTCACACTCAGGGACAGCTAAACCCTAGTCCTTAGAGAGGGCTGATATGGGTTCAGGAAACTACTGGTTGTTCTTGTGCCAAATGTGAATGGACTTAAAATTCCCGGGTGAAACTTTTGATCTGACTGACTTGGTAACAAGTCAGTGATGAGGCAGATTTGATTTTGCAGGGCCCACAAATTGGCTCTGGAGAGAATTTCCAAGGAAGCGTATAAAAGTATTTTGGATTCCTAATATTGTCTTTGGTTTAAACATTTGGGCATACTTCGAAGGTATTGTGGGTGCAATTCCAGACCACCTCAGTAAAGATCTCAATAAAGCGAATTATCTGAATGTAAAACGTTATATTTACACTATATTCTATGGCATTATTGCTTATGTCTCTAAGCATTATGTCTAAAAAAATGTACATACCATAATTTAAAAATACTTCAGCATTCTCAAAGTTTCCGTCGTGGCACAGCAGAAACAAATCTGACTAGTAACCATGAGGTTGCAGGTTTGATCCCTGGCCTCGGTCAGTGTGTTAAGGAGCCGGCATTGCTGTGAGCTGTGGTGTAGGTCGCAGTCGAGGCTCATACCCTGCGTTGCTGTGGCTGTGGTGTAGGCTGGCAGCTGTAGCTCCGATTCAACCCCTACCCTGGGAACCTCTGTATGCTGCAAGTGTGGCCCTAAAAAGCAATCAGCCAATCAATCAATAAACTTCAGCATTCCCGCTGTGGCACAGTGGGTTAAGGATCTGACTGCAGTGGCTTGGCTTGCTATGGAGGCACAGGTTCGATCCCCAGCCCAGAGCAGTGGGTTAAAATATCCAGAGTTGCTGCAGCTGCCTCTCAGATTCAGTCCCTGGCCTGGAAACTTCCATATGCAGTGGGTGTGGCCATAAATAAATAAAAATACTTTATTGATAAAAAATACTATCTGAACCTTCAGTGAGTCATCATGGTAACATCAAAGATCGCTGATCACAAATATCCTTAACAAATAAAATAATAATGAAGAAGTTTGAAACATTGAGAGAATTACTAAAATGTAACACGGAGACACAAAGTGAAAAAAATGGCACTGACAGACTTGCTTAAATGCAGGGTTGCCACAGACCTTAACTTTGTAAACGATGCAGTGTCTGTGAAATGCAGTAAAACAAGGGACACCTGTATAGCCTTTCCCAGAGAAATCACTTTGAGAAGGATTCTCATTTAGAGGACTGAGTCCTGACTGTTTATTAAAAAGAATTGGTCTCAGAGTTCCCGTCGTGGTGCAGCGGTTAACAAATCCCACTAAGAACCATGAGGTGCGGGTTTGGTCCCTGACATCGCTCAGTGGGTTAACAATCGGGCATTGCCATGAGCTGTGGTGTAAGTTGCAGACGCGGCTTGGATCCCACATTGCTATGGCTGTGGCATAGGCTGGCGGCTATAGTTCCGATTTGACCCCTAGCCTTGCAACCTCCATATGCCACGGGTGCAGCCCTAAAAAGCATAAAAAAAAAAAAAAAAGAATTTGTCTCAATAGTTTATGTTTATTCTCCCTCTCCCCAGCATATAGTTGCTTCCCCGGGACACAGTTTTCCTAAAACCTGACTGTGCTTATTATTGAGTCCAAAATAAGGAGAAATGGAAGAAATTAATTTGGGAACTTTCAATGCAGTGACAAGTAAAAACAATAATAATAAAGACCGAAATAAATAAATAAACCAAAGAGTATGACACAGTTCTTAAAATGTTGTCTGGGACCCCTGTGGGATTCATGGTATCTTTCAGGAGGTCCAAGGTCAAAGCTGTTTTCTTTTCCTTTCTTTCTTTTTTCTTTGGCTGTGCCCAGGCCAAGTTTCCAGACCAAGGACTGAACCCATGCCACAGCAGCAACCACAGCAGTGACAATGCCAAATTTTTAACTTACTGAGCCACAAAGAAACTCCTAAAACTTTTTTTTTGTCATTTTAGGGCCTCACCCGCAGCATATGGAGGTTCCCAGGCTAGGGGTAGAATTGAAGCTATAGCTGCCAGCCTACACCACAGCCACAGCAACGCCAGATCTGAGCTGAGTCTGCGACTTATACCACAGCTCACAGCAATGCCGGATCCTTAACCCACTGGGCGAGGCCAAGAATCGAACCCACAACCTCATGGTTTCTAGTCGGATTAATTTCCAATGCACCACAATGGGAACTCCTAAAACTGTTTTCTTAATGCTACTCAAATGCTGTTTGCCTTTGTCGCTGTCGACAATACTGTGACAAACATTCATGTACATGTTACATATGAACGTGTTTTCATTTATCTTGGGCATATATGTATATATATATGTATAACTCAATCTGTAATTTTTTAGAGGGACTGCCAGACTGTTTTTCAAAGTGGCTGCACTATTTTCCATTCCCACCAGCAGTGAATGATGGTTCCAGTTTCTCTACATCCTCACTAACATTTGTTGTTACATGTCTTTTTGATTCTAGACATCCTTTGAGTATGAAGTGGTATCTCATTGTGGTTTTGATTTGCGTTTCTCTGATGGCTAATGACGTTGAGCATCTTTTCATGTGCTTTTTGGCCATTCGTGTATCTTCTTTGGAGGAATGTCTGTTCAGATCCTCTGCCAATTTTTTAGTTGAGTTGTCTTTACATATTCCTGATACAAGTCCCTAATCGGGTACATGATTTGCAATAACTTTTCCGTTCTGTGGGTTATTTTTTCACTTTCTTGGTGGTGCTTTGAAGCACAAACATTAATTTTTTTTTTCTTTTTATGATCATATCCGTGGTTTATGAAGGTCCCAGGCCAGGGATTGAACCTGAGCCACAGCTGTGGCAGTGCTGGATCCTTCAACCCATTCCACCAGGCTGGAGATTAAACCTGTGCCTCCTTAGTGACCCAAGCCACTGCAGCTGGAGTCTTTTTTTTTTTTTTTTTACTTTTTCTAGGGCTGCACTTGTGGCATGTGGAGGTTCCCAGGCTAGGGGTCTAATCGGAGCTATAGCCGCTGGCCTATGCCACAGCCACAGCAACACGGGATCTGAGCCGCGTCTGCAACCTACACCACAGCTCACAGCAATGCCGGATCCTTAACCCACTGAGTGAGGCCAGGGATCAAACCCACAACCTCAAGGTTCCTAATCGGATTCCTTAACCACTGAGCCATGACGGGAACTCCTGCAGTTGGATTCTTAACTCACTGTGCTACAGTGGGAACTCCAGAATCCAAACATTCTCTCTCTCTCTTTTTTTTTTTTTTTTTTTTT
>PVHT021183634.1:33693370-33717338 GCA_004024745.2 Catagonus wagneri | reverse complement strand
TTTTTTTTTTTTTTTTTTTTTTTTTTTTGCTTTTTAGGGCTGCACCCACAGCATATGGAAGTTCCCAGGTTAGGGGTCGAATCAGAGCTACAGCTACTAGCCTGTGCCACAGACACAGCAACTCGGCGTCCACGCCACATCTGTGACCTATACCGCAGCTCACAACACCACCAGATCCTTAACCTACTGAGCAAGGCCGGGGATGGAACCTAGATCTTCATGGATACTAGTCAGATATTTTTCCATTGCGCCACAATGGGAACTCCAGAACCCAAACATTTTTTAGTGGATGAATTGTTAAATAAACCAGAGTATATCCACACCGTGGAATACTGCTCAGCAATAAAAAGGAGTGGACACTGATATACGCAACAGCCTGGATGGATCTCAGGGATGTTGTCCTGAGTGAAAAAGCACTCTCAGAAGGTTGCACACTGTGTGGTTCTGCTTATTTAACCTTTTTGAAATAACAGAGTCATGGAGTTCCCGTCGTGGTGCAGTGGAAATGAATCCGACTAGGAACCATGAGGATGCGGGTTCAATCCCCTGGCATCGCTCAGTGGGCTAAGGATCCGGCGTTGCCGTGAGCTGTGGTGTAGGTAACAGACGCGGCTCGGATCTGGTGTTGCTGTAGCTCTGCCGTAGGCTGTCAGCTACAGCTCCAATTAGACCCCTAGCCTGGGAACCTTCATATGCTGCCACTGTGGCCCTAAAAGGACAAAAGACAAAAAAAAAAGAAAGAAATAACAGAATCTTAGAGATGGAGAGCAGATTAGCAGTTGTCAGGGGTTAGGGAGGGCAGGGAAATGTGAAGGGAGCCTTGTAGTGGTGGCATAACTCTGATGGGACTGTGGTGGTGATTGTGTGAGTCTGGGTGTGTGGGAAAATGTCATAGAATTAGATGCTTGCACAGTCAGTGGGGTACATGTGAAAACGGTGAGATGTGAATGAGATCGGTGGACTCTCAATGTCCCCCTCCCAGCTGTGATGTTACACTATAGTTTTGCAAGATGTTACCATTGGGGGGAACTGGGTAAAAGGTACATAGGGTTTTTTCTGTATTATTTCTTAAGCTGCTTGTGAAGCTATAATTATCTCAAAATAAAGTTTAAAATCTAAAAAAAAAAAATTACCCAGTTTTTTAAATATTTTAATTCAGTAAATACGAATGGTAGAACCTGCATAAACGGAAGCTCTGTTGAGGCCTCACAATGGGAGTGCCATGTGGTTCACGGCCCTGGGCGCATAGCCATGCTCTGCAGCGCAGACTCTGGCTGGGTGGGCCCATTGCTAAGTGCACCGACTCTGGGGTCACATTTTGAGTGTGGATATAGTTTTGCCAGTCATTTGTGGTGAGTGCAGGTGGTGATTATTCACCTTCCCTGTGCTTCTGTTTCTTCAGCTGAACCCATCGCATAGGGTCGTTGTGAGGATTAAATGTGGTTATTTGTGTAGAGCGTAGCACCCAGCGGTGCTCAGCGATCTTAATTACAGTTGAGGACACAGCCTGGACTGAGGGTTGGGACATCCAGGTCTTTGCCCTGCTCTGCTCTAAGCTTTTTTTTTTTTTGCATTTTGTCATTTTAGGGCCGCACCCGCGGCATGTGGAGGTTCCCAGGCTAGGGGTCTAATCGGAGCTGTAGCCACTGGCCTTCGCCCTAGCCACAGCAACGCGGGATCCGAGCTGTGTCTGTGACCTACACCACAGCTCACGGCAACGCCGGATTGTTAACCCACTGAGCAAGGCCAGGGATTGAACCCGCAACCTCATTGTTCCTAGTCGGATTCGTTAACCACTGAGCCACGATGGGAACTCCATGCTCTGCTCTAAGTTAATCTCAGTGTGAGCTTGGCCAGTCCCTTCCCTGCTCTCGGCCTCCATTTCCTTTTGCGTATCAACCAGCGGCCGTTCAAAGCCTCTCCTGGCTTTGCTGTCCTGAGTCCTCATAGAAGCAGAGACAGTGTCACTAAGGCGACTTAGCCCTGGAATGAGGATTTACCTGTTCAGTCCCCGTTCCCAGACACCTGAGCTCCTGGATGTGGACTCTGAAGGGGAGGGCGTGTCCTTGCGTCTGTGCGGCTGCTCGGGAAGTCACTTCTTAGGTTGTCTGCTCCCAGGTGGCTTCGGGGCGGGAATCAGGAGCAGTTGGGAGGAGGGGAGGAGCCCGGGTGTTGGTAGCTGGGGGGCACCTCTCTCTGGGCGGGAACCCTCTTGGTTTTCAAGGAAGCACTTCCGTTCGCTCTGTGAGCTCGCACTCTTGCAGCCCCACTCTGGGTTCAGGTCCTGGTGCTGACACTGGGGGGCTTTGGCTTGTCATGTAACCTCTTTGAGCTTCAGGTGTCTGGTCTGTAAAAACGAGGTGATCAAGATGCTTACTCCACAGGATGCAGTGAAGGTCCAGCGAGATAAGCCAGTGAGGTGCAAGATCTGCATCCACTGAATGACAGCTCACCTGTTGCTTAGAACCCTTTTTTCTGCTTCACACTAACTGGGCGGGGAGGCTCCTGTGTCCCAGGAATGCCATTTGTTTCCAGTTGGTATCGTGACTGACCTGGGCACAGGCTGGAGGGGAAATTCATTCTTAAGAACTTTTTTTTCTTTTTAGGGCCGCATCCGCGGCATGTGGAGATTCCCAGGCTCGGGGTTGAATCAGAGCTACAGCTGCCAGCCTGCACCACAGCCACAGCAACGCCGGATCCGAGCCGCGTCTGCAACCTACACCACAGCTCACAGCAATATCGGATCGTTAACCCACTGAGCGATGCCAGGGATCGAACCCGCAACCTCATGGTTCCTAGTCAGATTCGTTAACTGCTATGCCACAATGGGAACTCCATTCTTAAGAACCTTTGCAAGAGTTAATTTACTTTGCCAGCCAGGTTCCTTTGCTGAACCAGCAAGTCCTGTCTACCTGGCTGTTGAGGTGGGTTGGTCCTTTGTTCCGTGTTTATCTTAGCAGGTAACTGAGTATTTACCCACTCCAACTTCCTTGTGGACAGTAGGCATTTATTGAGTGCCGATTTCCTCCACTCTGTGTGCTGTCCTAGGGCGTTCTTTGTGTGCTGAGGAGAGGTTAAGGCATGGTGGGTCTTTAATAAAGACCAAGAAAATTATCAGGGCTCCTGGTCAAAAGCTGCATGGAAGCATGTGAACTTGGCCGAAACAAATAGAGTGCCTCTGGTCTAAATGGAGGGTTCTACTGAGAAAGCAAATGGGAGCTGCATTCTAGCAGAGCCGCCCTCCCCTCCCAGCACCTGCTCCTTGATCCCCTCTTCCCTCCGCAACCCCTGCCAAAGGGCATGCGCTGCCTGCATCGTGCGCTGTGACAGGGTCACCAGGCTGAGGCCTTTTTGGTTCCATGCCTCCCCCCTCATCATTCCCTCACCTTGGGCAGCTCTCCAGCACCCCCTATTCTTCTCAACTCCTCACCATGGATCTAGAAACCCAGGGGAGTCTACGGCCATACCACCCTGATGGCACCTGATCTGGTCAGAACCCCAGGGGAGTGGAATCAGCTTTAGAAAATCCCACCTCCACTCCTGTTTGTTCTGTTACCCCTAGATCAGTGGATTTCTCATGGGACACGATGTGGAAAGTGGGTTCTGTGAGGACACAGTGTAGATCCTCATCAGTTCATTGATTTAGAGTCACAGCCCCTCTCCCAAATAAACAAGGGTTCTGAATAGAATAAGTGTGGGAAACACTGGAGTAAAATAGTTAGACAAGTGTATTACTGGGCCCCTCTAAGAGGGAGTCTGGCAGTACAGCGTATCACCCAAACCAGTTTGCTGGTGGCACCCTTTGCTGTGTGTTTAGCCCAGCTGGATGCCCAGGGAGGGTCTATTCTGAGTCTGAGTTCATTCAGACAGACTCAGAAAGCCTTTGTGCTGAGGGGTGAGAGGGAGAAGTTGTGAGGCTGCCTGGCTGCATTGTCCCCCGAGATGGAAGGGGGACGGACAGCAGGGTTGACAGGGCTAGAGGAAGCCAGTGGGTCCACAGAGAGAAGGCAGCCACTGGTGCTCACCCAGCCTGAGGGGGCCTGACACAACAGTACTTGCCTTAGGATGGAAGGCTAGCCTTCTCCAGGTTACTACTGATCTGGCACGCTTTGGAGAGATTAATCCAAAATGGCAGTTTTCTAAATGGCCACTAGGTGGGGCTGGCTCCCCGGGGAGGGCTGAAAAGTGCCGCGCACTTTTCTCTCCTGGAGCGAATTTGCCCTTTTCAACCAGCGTAGGTGAACTTTTTGCAAAGCGTTTTTTTCTGCATTTGGCCCCTCCTTGCCGCTGCATGCTCTGCACCTCTCCTGAGTGGGCTCCTCCATCTCTTTATGCCCTTGGGGACTTTTTCATCATGAGCCACGCTGTCACAAGTGGAGCATTATTTACACGAAAACTTAGTATAGTTTTCCCTCTTAAAATAGGAAACACCCTCTTCATCTGAATGAGGAGGGTGGGAACATTAGAGTTTGTTCAATACATTAAAAACGAGTGCTTTTCAGTTCTCATCTTAGGGCTGCTTAACACTTTGAGAGACACATACACAAGACAGTGACAGAACTGTGGATGGGAAGAGAGAGATGAGGAAGAAACAAAGCAGAAGTGGGGAGGCAGCGGTGGCTTAGCGCATTGGAGGTGAGTGGCACTCAGGCCATCCTGAAAGGTGTCACCGAGACCCAGGGGATTGCCATCTGCCTTTGAACCATTCACTGGCTGCTTAGTCACTCTGGTTGTCTCTCCAGCTGCTCTAACTCCCTCCATTATTAGAGGATTAACATATGAGGAATGTGTTCTCTGAGTGTAGGCAGTGATTGGAGTTGCTGCTGGGAATATGGAAGGAAGCTTAGGCAGTAGTGGGTTGATTTAAAGAGCCTGCTGGCAGAATGACCCTCTCAGGTTGTCCCTTACCACCCCCGAGCCCTTCGGCCTTTCATGCTGGTAACCTCGCTCCTTGCTGCTCAAGAGTATGATTCACAGAGCAGTGCCAGAGGCACTATCCAGGATCTTACAAGAAATGCAGACTCTCAGGCCCCACTCTAGACCAGAATCAAAATTTGCATTTCGGGAGTTCCCGTTGTGGCTCAGTGGTTAACGAATCCGACTAGGAACCATGAGGTTGCGGGTTCGATCCCTGGCCTTGCTCAGTGGGTTAAGGATCCGGCGCTGCCGTGAGCTGTGGTGTAGGTTGCAGACACGGCTCGGATCCCGCGTTGCTGTGGCTGTGGCGTAAGCTGGCAGCTCCACCTCCTGTTGGACCCCTAGCCTGGGAACCTCCATGAGCTGCGAGCTGCCCCAGATAAGGCAAAAAGACAAAAAAAAAAAGTATTTGCATTTCATTTGAGCAATATCCCTGGCAGGTTCGTGTGGCGGTAGGTTAAGTGTGAGGAGCATTGACCTAGCTAATCAAACCTTCCAACGTACTCCTGAGACTCAGTCCGCATTTTTAAATGGGTAGAACTTAGATATTTGGAAACATTCCAAGACATTGATTCTCCCTACTTCTGGTTTTCAACTTCAGTTTTTTTAAAAATAGTAGCGAAAAGTAATTCAGGGGGTTCTTGTAATTTGACAGCAGATTGAGACTTTACTCTTAAAAGTTGTGGTCCACGGAGTCCTTCAGCAAGCATTTGCTGACATTTACCAATTTCCTGAGTGCTATAGATGAATCTCAGATAAGGATGGTGAAGGGCCCTAGAGAGGTAACCTTAAACAGTGATACTGTGTCCAAAAAAGTGACTGAGGTTCATTTTTTCTGTGGGTAGCATGATTTGGGGTCTGAAAGGGGCTGGGTTTGATGGGTCCTGACAGTTGTGGATCAATGTGTCAGAGCTGAGCCATCAGATGCTCCTTTTTTTTTTCCCCTACTTTTGGCAAGAATTGAAGTGACCTCTTTTCCTGGCTCTTTGGTCCTAAGGAAAGGGTAAGACCTTTGAGGGGTGTTCAGTTTCTCACTCCCTGCTTTTCTGGGTCAAGATTAGGTCATGACCCTTGTTTATTCACTGGGTCTCGGAAGGAAGGTCTGGCCAGGGGTCCAGTTCCCTTCAGATTCTTGCAGCCAGTGTGTGCCAGCACACCATGTTTGTTAGACAAGTGGATGGGTGGATATGAATGAAAGAGTGTTTGGGAGTTCCTGTCGTAGCTCAGCAGGAACAAACCCGACTAGCATTCATTAGGACGCAGGTTCGATCCCTGGCCTCTCTCAGTGGATTAAAGATTCAGTGTTGCCATGAGCAGTGGTGCAGGTTGCAGATGTGGCTCAGATCCCAAGTTGCTGTGACTGTGGTGTAGGCTGGCGGCTAGAGCTCTGATTCAACCCCTAGCCCAGGTATGTCCATATGCCATGGGTGTGGCCCTAAAAAAAAAAGAGAGAGAGAGAAAAAAAAGGGAATGTTTGAATTTGAATGAAATGACTGATAACGAATCTGTGTCTGCTTTCAAGTTGTTGAGCCCTGGGCAAGAGGAAGCTTTCCTCTGTATATGGCTCCTCGCCTGTCTAGAGGACAGTGATTTTGAACAATTGTGATAAAGAGCTCCCTCTTTGATTTTTTCTAGATGGCAGTTGAGTTTCTGCATGAACTGAATGTTCCGTTTTTCAAAGTTGGATCTGGAGACACTAATAATTTCCCTTATCTGGAAAAGACAGCCAAAAAAGGTGAGTGTTTAATTTTTTTCATACATTTGGGTCCAGACCTTCATGTTTGTACTCTGTTAGTAACAACCCACTAAAGGAGTCCCCTTTTTTTTTTTTTTTTTTTTTTTTTTTGCTTTTTAGGGCTGCACCCGCAGCATATGGTAGTTCCCAGGCTAGGGGCTAATTGGAGCTACAGCAGCCAGCCTACGCCACAGCCACAGAAACACGGGATCTGAACTGCGTCTGTGACCTACACCACAGCTCCCAGCAACGCCGGATCCTTAGCCCACTGGGTGCTGGTCAGGTTTGTTAACTGCTGAGCCTAAAGGAGTCTATTGAAGACAGATTTTTCCAATTAGTATACTCCCACTTTTTCATGTTCTTACTTGAAAGAAATTAAGGATAAGACAGTTTTATAAGAATCTTTTAATTAAAAATTATTTTTAATTTCTAAGAAAATATTTCTATAAA
Source organism: Catagonus wagneri (assembly GCA_004024745.2). NCBI lineage: Eukaryota > Metazoa > Chordata > Mammalia > Artiodactyla > Tayassuidae > Catagonus > Catagonus wagneri. Next base: position 33,710,236 of record PVHT021183634.1, on the reverse strand, counting down.
ATTGAGGCTATGACAGTATATATAAAACTTCTTAGAGGAATTGCCTGGTGGCCCAGTGGATTAAGGATCCAGTGTTGTCACTGGTGTGGCTCAGGTCGCTACTGTGGACCAGGTTCCATCCTGGCCCAGGAACTTGCCAATGCAGTGAGCACAGTCAAAAAGAAAAAGAAAAAAAAGAAAAGCTTCTTAGAGGAAGCTCTGATTTGTAGAAGTATTCTGTTGGTTTATTAGAATACCCAGCCTCTGCATGTCACAGTTTGTTAACTGGTTTTATAACTTAAGTGACCTCATTTGATCCTCATGACAACCCTGGGACTGAGGCAGGTCATATGATGATGATACTGATTTCATAGACGAGATATCTGAGACCACGCAGCTTGGATGGGGAACCTCTGGGCCTCATGCTCTTGAATCTGGGGCAGTGCTCACCCTACCACACTGTGCAAACTCTTAGTCCAACAAGATGCTCGTCTTTCTCTGAAGACTGGAATTCCTCCTAATTTGGTACTTTGCTAAACGATAATGTCGTGGGAGTGAGGGGAGTCTGGGTTTCCTGTGGTTGAGGACAGGAACCCACCAGGCTCACCTCTGTTCCCACACTGTGGCTGACACAGCGTTTAAGAGATATTTGTGGGTTCACATGAATGAGGAGACCAACAGCAGGGGTGTGCTTAAGGGAGAGTCCGAACCCCTAAAAAGAAAGTGACGGTGGTGTTGGTGTCGGGTCCCTTAGGCCGCCCAATGGTGATCTCCAGTGGGATGCAGTCGGTGGATACCATGAAGCGAGTCTATCAGATTGTGAAGCCCCTCAACCCCAACTTCTGCTTCCTCCAGTGCACCAGCGCGTACCCACTCCAGCCTGAGGACGTCAACCTGCGGGTCATCTCGGTGAGCACGAGGGAGGGCCATTGTCTGATTTTGCCATTCACTGTATGGAACATGTAGCCAAAATTCTAACCAACCTTGGGAATGTAAATTGGTGCAGCCACCATGAAAAAGAGTTTGGAGGCTCCTCAAAAAACTGAAAATAAGAGTTGCCATATGATCCAATAATCCCATTCTTAGGCATGTATCTGAAGAAAACTATAATTCAAAAAGATACATGCACCCCAGTGTTCATAGAAGCACTATTTACGGTAGCCAAGACATGGAAACAATCTAAATGTCCGTCCACAGATGAATGAACAAAGAAGATGTGGTAAATATATATACAATGGAATATTACTCAGCCAGAAAAAAGAATGAAATAATGCCATTTGGAGCAATATGGATGGACCTGGAGATTATCATACTGTGCGAAGTGAGTGAGAAAGAGAAAGACAAATAACATATGATTCCACATTATATGTGGAATCTTTAAAAAAATGTTACAAATGAACTTATTTATAAAACAGAAATAGATTTATGGACATAGAGAACAAATTTATGGGAGTTCCTGTCGTGGCACAGCAGAAACGAATCTGACTAGGAACCATGAGGTTGCAGGTTCCATCCCTGGCCTTGTGCAGTGGGTTGAGGATCTGGCGTTGCCATGAGCTGTGGTGTGGGTTGTAGACATAACTTGGATCTGGCATTGCTGTGGCTGTGGTGTAAGTCGGCAGCTATAGCTCCAATCCTACCCCTAGCCTGGGAACCTCCATATACCGCAGGTGTGGCCAAAAAAAAAAAAATCAACTCTGTAGTTAAGGAGTCAGATACATTCTAAAGACTATAGATTTTCTAAAACCAATTTTAATTTTGCTCATTATAAAGTTTAAGGTGGAGCCTTCATGAGTGTCTCTCTATGATTTCTTTACCTGTGTGTATTAGCCATTAGCAGTCCCTCTTCTGTGAATTACTGGCTTAAATCCTTTCTTAGTGAATTGTAGGTTTTTGTTGTCATAAAATATAGATAAGATTTACCATTTTAACCATTTTTTGGTGCCCATTTCAGTGTCATTAAGCATGTTCACATCATGGTGCTCCCATTGCCACTGTCCATCTCCAGAACTTTTTCATCAGCTCCGAGTTAATACTCAGTAAACACTAATTGCCCGCTTCGCCCTTCCTAGCCTCTGGCAGCCATCATTCTATTTTCTGTCTCTATGAATTTGACTATTCTAGGCATCTCAAACAGTGAAATCATACAGTATTTGTCCTTTTGTGTCTGTCTGCTTCACAGTTCATTCATGTTTTAGCAGGTGTTAGCATTTCATTCCTTTTTAAGGTGAATAATATGCCATTGTATGGATATTCCACATTTTGTTTATCCATTCATTCTGTGATAGACATTTGGGATGGGTCTACCTTTTGGCCATTGTGACTCACGCTGTTAGGAACTTTGGGGTACAGAGGTTCCTTTTTCTTTTTTTTTTTTAGCTGCCCAGTGGCATATGGAGTTCCTGGGCCAGGAATGAGATCCAAGCCACAGCTGCAGCCAAGCCGGGGATGAAACCTGCATCCCAGTGGGATAACGCTGCAGATCCCATTGCAGCACAACGGAAACTCCCCTTTTTCTTTCTTTCTTTTTTTTTTTTCTGTCTTTAGGGCCGCACCTGCGGCATATGGAGGTTCCCAGGCTCGGGGTCTAATTGGAGCTGTAGCCGCCAGCCTATGCCACAGCCACAGCAACGCCAGATCCGAGCTGCGTCTGTGACCTACACCACAGCTCACGGCAACGCTGGATCCTTAATCCACTGAGTGAGGCCAGGGATCGAACCCGCAACCTCATGGTTCCTAGTCGGATTCGTTTCCGCTGCGCCACAACGGGAACTCCTCCCCTTTTTCTTCATATTGAGCTGTAGGAGACCTTCTTGAAACTTCTGGTTTTTCTTGCTCTCTCTTATTTACCAGCTCTCCTATTTTCTACCTGTGATTTCTCAGTGTCCTAGAAGGTCACACCAGTTACACTGACAGTCTTGAGGGAGCTTTCACTCCCAGCATTTCGCCTGCTCCACCCCAGTTGGTTTACATGTGAAGTCTGGTCCTGAAGGGGAAAAGATTTACTTGCCTGAGACTTCACACCAGCATGGGGGCAAAGCCAGCTGTCTCTTACTGTCTCAGGCCATCTCTGTCAGTTCCTCCTGGTAGTTCCTGAAACTTAACTTAATTAGAAATATATATGCGTGTGTAATTATCATAGAAAAACATTATAGTAATATTAGGGAGTTCCCGTTGTGGCTCAGCAGAAATGAATCTGCCTCTTATCCATGAGATGTGGCTTCGATCCCTGGCCTTGCTCAGTGGGTTAAGGATGCGGTGTTGCTATGAGCTGTGGTGTAGTTTGCAGACGCAGCTCGGATCTGGCGTTGCTGTGGTTGTGGTGTAGGCCGGAAGCTGCAGCTCCAATTCGACCTCTAGCCTGGGAACCTCCATATGCCACGGGTGTGGCCCTAAAAAGACTGAAAAAAAAAGTGATGGTAAGATTAGTGGGAGTTCTAAGTATATACACACATCATTATCCTGATACTGCAGTTAGCCAGTTTTCCTTTTATATTTTTCTTTCAGTACAGTACTTGACATCCTGGTTTTCCCCCCGTGATTGTATTAGCTCTTATACATTTTGCTGTAGAGTCTTCACATTTAACTTAAAACTTAAAAAAAAAATTAACCTTTATGAAATGACACTGCTGTCTTTTTTTTTTTCCCCTGTCTTTTTGCCTTATTTGGGCCACACCCACAGCATATGGAGGTTCCCAGGCTAGGGGTCTAATCGGAGCTATAGCCGCCAGCCTTTGCCACAGCCACAGCAACGTGGGATCTGAGCTCCGTCTGCGACCTACACTGCAGCTCACGGCAACGCCGGATCCTTAACCCACTGAGCAAGGCCAGGGATCAAACCCACAACCTCATGGTTTCTAGTCGGATTCATTAACCACTGAGCCACGGCGGGAACTCCGACACTGCTGTCTTTTTAACTAAAGTTTCTTTCCCTCCCAGTTCTATAGTCTTTTCTTCATTTCTAGCTCATCTCTAAATCATGTTATTTAAAAAATTTAAACATTTAAAAAAACTCAGACAGCCCTGAAATGTATAGCAGAGAAAGTGAACATCCTCTGTGATCCCATCCCACAGAGATTACCATAATTAGCACTTTAGCATCTGTGATGCCAGATATTTTCCTAAATTTCTTCCTTTGTGAAACGTGGTCCCCGTTTCCCTTCCGTCTCCACCCAGACTGTGCTCTTGTCCTCTTTCTAGACAGCAAGGTGGGGTCAGGTTGAATTTCCAGCCTGTCCCCCACCCCCTACCTCCTGGCCCAGTACCTGCCCCCCCCACCACGAACCTAAAGGTGAGTCCCCTGACCTAGAAACCTGCACTTCCTTGTCCATGGCATATACTCTTCAGCCTGGAGTTCAAGGCCTTTGCCACTCAGCTGTCCTACTCTTTCCTTAACTTCCAACTGGGTCTTTCTGCTGTACTTAAGCTTTCTGGTCACCCTCACTGACAAGGCTCACTCGACTTAGAATGTCTTTTTGTTGCATCCAGTGAATTATAGATAGCCAATTAATAAATTATTGAGCATTTCCACTGAAGGATTGTTTCGAGATTGGGCTGTATACATTATTGATGATGATATTTGTGTTTATAGCACACTTGCTTTCAGCGGCTCAGGCTAATTAAATGTGACAGATGTTTTCTGAATGAGTTGAGGCATTGGGTTATAGTTCTGTCATGCTTCCTGGTGGCTTGTGCAGTGTGATGTGTTGCTAATAACAGTGGCCATTATTTTTGATCACGTGGAGCGTGCTGAGCGCTTTCCACTCCTTCACAGCAGCTCCCATCGGGTACTGCCATCCCCAGGAAGGAGAGGCTTAGAGAACCTGGGCATCTTTCTGGAGCTTGGTAGACAGTGAGCGGTTAACCTGGGCCTCAGACCCAGATCTGTGTGGGTCTGAAATGCTTATGGAAAGTGCCACACTATTTAGCATTTTCCCCCCTTCTTTTTCTATTTTAAAGGAATATCAGAAGCTCTTTCCTGACATTCCCATAGGGTATTCTGGGCATGAAACAGGCATAGCAATATCTGTGGCTGCGGTGGCTCTGGGGGCCAAGGTCTTGGAGCGTCACATAACTTTGGACAAGACTTGGAAGGGGAGCGATCACTCAGCCTCGCTGGAGCCTGGAGAGCTGGCCGAGCTGGTGCGGTCTGTGCGCCTCGTGGAGAGGGCCCTGGGCTCCCCGACCAAGCAGCTGCTGCCCTGTGAGATGGCCTGCAACGAGAAGGTGGGTTCTATTTTTTTTTTTTTTTTTTAGGGCGGCACCCGCGGCATGTGGAAATTCCCAGGCTAGGGGTCGAATCGGAGCTACAGCTGCCAGCCTACAGCCACAGCAACGCAGGATCCGAGCCATGTCTGCAAGCTACACCACAGCTCACGGCAACGTGGGATCCTTAACCCACTGAGCGAGGCCAGGGATCGAACCCACAACCTCACGGTTCCCAGTCAGATTCGTTAACCACTGTGCCACGACGGGAACTCCAGAAGGTGGGTTGTGATCCTACCAGGTGCCTCTTTTGGGAGGGCCTGCCACGGGCTTGCCTGAGAGGCTGTCGGTAGCTGAGCCCAGGCCAGTGGGATGACACCAGCATGTCGCTCCGAGCCTCTTGAGTTTTGGGGGTTCATATTAGCAGTGGAAGGAACCTGTTACTCAAGGAACTTTATCTGTTTCTCTGTTCCCTGGCATCATGCTACAGTTTTCCATCAAGTCTCTGAAGCCTGTGGCTCCAGCGCTCTAGACCCGGGGAGGTGTGAGGGAGGGGGTAGGGTCTGGGCCCGGTGAGGCATGCAGGTAGGTCAAGTCCGGGGTCCTTTGGAGTAGGTAAGCCTTGAGGAACATTCAGGCAGAGGGCTTCCGTGAGGCAGTGGCAGACGGGCCTGTGACACGCTAAGGCATCTCTAAGTGCGGGAGGCACTGGATGGATAGGGGTGGGGCGTTGTCACGGGGTTGGTTTGGGAAGACACAGATGTTCCCGCAGGAGCAGTCTGAGCTGTGCAGCAAGGAACCCTGCCTGGCACACTGACCGTCTGGGCTTCCTCGAAGCCATGGCCTAGACTTGCCTCAGCCTCTGAGTCTAGAGCCAGGCATACTGGGGCTGCCAGGAGAGCAGACGCTCCTCAAGTGCTGCTGATTGTCTGGGCTGAAGAAGAGATCCAACACTGGGCATGCGTGAGGAGTGATGTCATCTTCTATTTCAGTGGGACCTCCTTGGTGCCTTCAGATTAAAGATGCACGTATGCTGGGAAATTAAAATAACAGTAGAGAGAAACAAGCCACCTTCTAGGTGGAAAGGGGAGAGAACTGGCTCAGAAACCAGATGAGAGTTACAGCGCTTGAGCACTTAATTTGGTTCCGAGCATCCTGAAATACCACAGGGTGCATAATCTGATAAGCATCTGGTGAGAGACCTTTTGTCCTAGCACTGAAGCCCAGAACTGATTCTTTGGCCCTTATCTGGAGGGTGCAGGGTAATAGGAGAGATAATGTTGAACAGCATTTATGAACAAGACCTAGACACGCTGGTCATGAGCTTCTAGTCTCCTTTGTTCCCTCGCCTGCCGACCTGTCTGCCCCTTCTTAGGAGGCCCCCTTTCGGTCCTCTGAATAGCAGTCGTGCTTGCCTTCTGGGGAGCCCTCCATATTCCTGTTTTACTGGCCATAAGGTTTGTTTCCCTTGAACAGTGGGCCAGGAGTCAGGAGTCCCAGGTTCTCCTCTTAGCTTCTTGCAAACTTAGCTAGGTTACCCCTGCTCTGTGTGCTTCAGTTTCGCCATGTTTAAAATGAGATTCTGGAGTTCCCACTGTGTGAACAGATCGGTGGCCTCTTGGGAACACTGGGACGAAGGTTTGATCCTTAGCCTGGCACAGTGGGTTAAGGATCTGGTGTTGCTGCAGCTGTGGCTTAGTTTGCAACTGCGGCTCAGAACTAATCCCTGATGTCAGAACTCCATATGCCATGAAGCGGCTAAAAAAGAAAAATAAAATGAGATTTTGGGAATTCCCGTCGTGCCGCAGCGGAAACGAATCTGATTAGTATCCATGAGGATTCGGGTTTGATCCCTGGCCTCCCTCCGTGAGTTGGGCATCCAGCGTTGCCATGAGCCGTGGCATAGATCAGACTTGTCTTGGACCCCACATTGCTGTGGCTGTGGTGTAGCTCCATAGCTACAGCTCTGATTTGACCCCTAGCTTAGGAACTTCCATATGCTGCAGGGGCGGCTCTAAAAAGCAGAAGAAAAAAAAGAAAAAAGATTATGAACTAGACAATGATAAAAGTAATCATAATTTTTATTGAGAACATTCTATATTCTAGGTAGATTACATACATTATTATTACTAATCCTTATAGTCTTCTGACAAGATAGAGGCACTGTTACTTCCCATTTTACAGGGACACTCAGCCCTGGCTTACTGGGATTCGGCTCTGGTTCTCTTTGGCTCCATAACCTGAGCCCTTTATTGTAAAGACTCCTCTGAGTCTCTGAGTCCACGACACTGGCCGAGTCCCTGCTGTGTGTGTGAGATACTGTTCTAGGCCCCGAAGGGGAAAACCAAGTCCCAGTTCTCAAGGTACCTTGTGCAAGAAAACTGATTAGGGGATAAAGCATTGTGTGCTGGTTACTTCTGTGAGGCTGGCACTGAGCCTTAATTTTTTATCCACAGCTGGGCAAGTCTGTGGTGGCCAAAGTGAAAATTCCAGAAGGCACTGTTCTAACACTGGACATGCTTACCGTGAAGGTGGGTGAACCCAAAGGCTACCCTCCCGAAGACATCTTCAGTCTGGTGGGCAAGAAGGTCCTGGTCACTATTGAAGAAGACGATTCCATCATGGAAGAATCGGTAGAAAATCATGGCAAAAAAATCAAGTCTTAAAATAAAGTGCCATTCTCTGAATTGCCTTGCTGGTACGTTTGGGTGAGGTGGGCCGGGAGGGGTGGGCTCTGAGGATCTGGCTTTCGTTCTTCCCCACCCAGACAGCAGACATTTTTGGGCCAGGCCCTGGGTCAAGCCCATTGGAGGTATACAGAGAGCAAACATGGGCAGGCTCTGCCTCATGTTGGCTGGCCCAGAACAGGTGATGGGTTCAGAAGCATCATATCACCCTCTAGTTGCAATGAGGGTGTAGAGGAGTGAGCACCAGCTGTCTGGGCAGCTCTTTTTTCATAGCCTTCCTTCTTCCTACTCACAAAGCCAACCCTAATGACCTGAAATCTCCCTTCTTTCCAGCTGGCTCTCCTTACCCCCCTGCCCACCCTGGGACTGAGCCTAGTTAGCCGTATAGCGATCGCTTGGCATTAGAGAAGAGGTTGGTCAGAGTGTCTTGCAGGCAGAGAAATGCCCAAAGCACTGTTTAATCTCTGAGCAAAGAGAGTTGGAAATGGCATTTCTTCTTTCTTTCAACATATACGGAGGGCCTACTGGGACCTGCATGGGGGCCTGAGGATACAGCATTGAATCGCCTCCTTATGGGACTTCCATTCAGAAGGGGACAGATGCGCCATAAGCCGTGAGCACAGTAAGTAAACCACAGTACATTAGAAGGTGACACGTGCAGTGAGGCACGAGCTGAAGATGGGGAGTGTGGGGCTTGATGTGTGTGCAGCTTGTGAATATGGTGGTGATGCTGCAATCAGCCCTTCCATGACTGACTCGTAGTGAGACTGAAGACCAGCAAAAAGATCCTCACCGTTGTACTTCCTTCAACTGCAGCGTGAACCATGCGCAGTAATTCCGTGTCATATTCCTCTGTGTTCTTTTGAACCAGTACTCAGGTGAATGATTATTTTCAAATGTATTTTCTGATTCTTAATCTTGTTCATGTTTGACTGTATAACTCCTCTTGTTTCAAAGTGTGTATTTGAGTCTCTTTTCAAATGGATAAATTTGCATGGTGGAGTTTCTTATGAGGATAGGGCCTCCCTCTCCTGTGGTTCCCAGAACAGTTTCTGGACGGGCACTCGGGTTTGTATGTGTATGTGAAGTGGGGTAGAAATCCAGGTTGTATTCATGTGTCAGAGAGAACCCATAGAACTGACAGGCTAAGTAAGAGCTGGAGTGTGATAGCACCCAATTCTGGCTTCTATCTCCCTTTTGGTTCTCCCTATAAACAATCACGAGGAGACAGTCACAGTTTCGGACTCCATGGCCTTTTTTTCTATAACAGCAGAGATGGCATTAAAGCAAATATCTAAAGACTTCCTAACAAGAAGAGACACAGTCTGGTAGTAGATGGATGTGTTCCAGGGCCTGGAAATAGGAGGTGGATCTGGAAGAAAAGGACAGAAAGGCCTGGGCTGGGCTCTGGCCGAGAATGTGCGGCAGTGGTTTCTAGCAGGGAACCAGACAGTTGCCCCCGGGTCCCACCAGACTGGAGTGTCAGAAGGACCCAGGCTGCTCTGGAAGCCTCAGCTGGATTCCCCTCAGAGGGCAGGAGCCGGTGAAGCTCAGACTTGGAGGAGCCACCGAAGGTATAGGTCTTAACTCTGCCTTTTGGGTAGAAGACTGTGTGACGTGTTGGAGAGAGCAGGGCAGGGGTGGGGTGGCATCGACTCAAACACACTTCCCATCAGGGCACGCAGGAAAAATGACAGCCTGTGCGTGACGAGTGAAGGTAAAGCATGGGGCTGCCTGCAGCTAGAAGCAGCTGGCCACCTTATGCTGTGCCAGGCCCTGAGGGCCGGATGGATGGATGGATATCTGGACACAGCTCTGGCCCATTCAGGTTGGGAAGCTCAAGTTTAGAACACGTATGTCCCTGAGCCCACCAGGTGGGAGATGCAGTGCTGGGCCCCGTGAGGCATCAGGGGTCCCCAGGCCCTGCTGGAGTTCCTACCTGTTGGGTGCAGGTGCCTCCACAAATAGTGTCCTGCATGGGTGAATCACCTAGATGTTTTCCAAGAGTCCTGGGAGCTATGGGAGTGGGGATGGGAGAGGAGGCGTTGTCCAGGGAAGCTGTCCTGGAGGAGGTGGCACTTTGGTTCAGCTGTGCGCATTGAGAAGTGACTGAAGGAGCAACTGTGAGATTTGGGGCATGGTAAGCGCCCTGTATCACCAAATGATGGTTTGGCAGAGAATGGCTGCATGGAAAGGAAGGGATTTCAAAGGTGGTCAGGCGAGTTCCCATCGTGGCTCAGTGGTAACCAGCCCGACTAGTATCCATGAGGACGCAGGTTCGGTCCCTGGCCTCACTCAGTGGGTTAAAGGATCCGGCGTTGCTGTGAGCTGTGGTGTAGGTCACAGACGAGGCTCAGATCTGGCATGGCTGTAGCTGTGCCTTAGGCCATAGGCTACAGCTCCGATTTGACCCCTAGCCTGGGAACTTCCATATGCCGCAGGTGCGGCCCTAAAAAGAACAAAAACAAAGGTGGTCAGGAAGGAAGGAAAGGCTTAAAAAGCCTGCTGAGTTTGGACCGTATTCTATAGGCAGGGGGAAGCCATGGAAGGTTTCAGAGCAGGACATGGTGGACTCAGCCTTGGGCCCCCTGTTCCTATGCAGCTTGGCTTCTTGGGTCGGCTGTCCCCTCCTCACAGCACAGACTCCTGCTCATCAGACCCTGGCTTTGCAAGGCCACCCCTGTGTGCCCTCTGCTGGGCTGTGCCTCCACCAGGCTGTCACCACCGTCCCCTGCTCCTGACAGAGTGGAACTGAGGAAACAGAAGACATGGTGCAGTAGGCCAGGGAGGCTCCCTGAAATCTCTAAAAAATTAGTCAAGTGACCACAGATGGCTTCAGTGTTGCTAAAAAGTTGCCAAAAGCCACTTGGATAAGAATAGGTAGGAGACAGGATTTGTTTCCACATAAGCAAGAATTTAAGTGAATTATCTTCAGAAATAGTGAACTCCCTCCCCATCACTAGAGATGTTCAATCAAGGACCAGCTGACTGTGGCAAGAAAGTTGTGGAGGGGGTAGGAGATGAGCAAGGCCCTGCCCAGGCCTAGGTGCTGTGTACTTGAAGCAACATGAACTCCCAATGAAGAACATGGTTAAAAGGGACAGTAAGTCATATTTTATTAAACCACATATTAGAAAATTGCTGTCAAGCAATTTTGCTTGCAAAATATGTGCAAGCAACTTCCTGTATCAGTAAATTTCTACAGACTCAAGTCTGAAAGAGAATAAATAATCAGGCCCCTTACAGACATGGACCCCAAGGAAGCTCAGGTGTGTGCTAAGAACGGCTCCTGCCACTGCCAGATGGCAGCTAGGAATGGCAGTTGTTTCAGCACTGGGTCAGGCCCAACAAGGACCCCACTAGGAGTGCTTATAGGACCTTGCATGGTACAGCAGTGTAGTTTTTAAGACAGGTTCATTATCCTCTGGCTCATTTGAGCCTCACAGAACTAGTAGGTAAGGTCATTAACCCCATTTTATAGATGATATAAACGAGGAAGTACAGGGACTACTAGCTTGAGGTCGCGATTATGGACCAAAACTATAGTTTCCTGGCTAGCACAGGCCTTTGACAAAAGCCAGCGTTCATCCTTTGTAGCCCAGCTCTGTCTCCGCTATGTGAATCCCAAACTCTCAAATCTGCCTCTGAGTGTGAAGACCTCATCTCAGAGCCCATGGAAGGTAATCACCAAAGACAGACTCAAGTCCCAGAGAGTAACCGCGCAAAAGCAAAACATCACAGGCCTAGCAAGAGAGGGGCCGGACCGAGTAGGCACTGGCTAGAGACTGGCTCTGTTCACCTGAACACGGGGAAGGGCACAGACCCCAGCTCCACCGTTAGCTGTGTGACCTTGGGCTAGTTATTCTCTGTCTCAGTTTTGCCCTGTGTACAGTGGAATAGCTTTCTACCTGCGAGGGATGATGTAAGGATCAAGTGAGCTAAGAGCTGTAAAGCATTAGAAAACTGCCTGAGCAAATAGCAAGTACTTTTACTTGGCTGCTGTGGCTGTGGGTCTGGGGACAAGTCTCGGTTTGCAGGGATGAACAGAGATGTGGGGTCAGGTGTACCCGTCTTCTTCTGTCGGGGATGCTCCTGCCTGTCAGATTTCAGCTCTGGGTCATCCCCAGGAGGATTAATTTCCCTTTTCTCAGGATTCCTGGAGCATAGTGCTTAGACATCTCTCCAAGCTAGAGTTTCAGATGACTTGGTTAGAACTAAAGCCACTTCTGCCTTGCATTCTACTTATATTACACTGCACCATATGAAAATGCCATTTTGAGGTCCAAAACTATTGGAGATTGGCAGTTTTATATGGTTCATACTGATTACTGCACCGAGTCCGTTTAAAAGCTGAGGGAAATTCAGCTTTTCATTTCCTTACCCTGCCCACTGCACTCTTACCACGCACTTGAGATAGATTAACATAGTATAACCCCCAAACCACCTAAGGAATTTGACAAACAGGATTCTGAACCTTCAGAACGGAGGCGCAGACCCTCAAAAGAGGCCTTTCCCTCCGTACTGGAGGAGCTGACCTCCCCTGGAGGTCCTGCCAGTTGGCCTTCTCCATTTTTCTATTTTATGGAAAGCAAGGCTCACTGGGTTTCCTGGGCAACATCGGGCTCTGAGGAGCATAAATAAGGATGCCTGGGCTGCCCAAACCTCACTCATAGTTCCTTCTCCTTTTGATTCCCAGACAGTTGGGAAAACTGCCCGTGGTTGCTTAGCAACGGTCTTCTGCTGGTTTCTTCCCAGCATCCCCTGAGAAATGAATAAGCAGTAACATCTCCCAGGTTGAAAGCTGGGCCTCAAGGCTGGGCCAGGGGGGCAAGTGAGACACATGTCTGGAGGCTGGGGTAGGTGGGGTGGATGGTCCAACCCTTAATCACCATGGGTGACTTTAAGCAACTTTCTTTCAGGACCTTATTCTCCCCAAACGTACAGTGAGGTCAGACTGGGTGATCTGTGAAGGCTTCCCAGTTCAGCTGTTCCATGACTCAGTGATAGCCACCTGGTGGTCATTCACTCACTGCCCAGGAGGCAAGGAACTTTCTGAACTTTTCAGGGAGGGCAGGGTGTAGGACACCGCTGCCCTTAGAAATCTTCCAAAGTAATTGGAAAGACAGGTCCTAGACTGTGGACCGCACAGAGAGATTCTTGTGGCTTGGGGAGGCTTCCTGGGTCACTTAAGCCTGGGGAAGACAGGCAAAAGGAAGAAAAGGCTTTCCTCATTAAACGTGTTTGTATGAGAAACGGCAAAGGCAAGGGTGTAGAGGAAGAATTCTGTGACACACAGTTCTGATTGGAGGGTCTCTGAAAAGAGCTCGGAGCTAGGCGAGGAAAGGTAGTTGGGGGCAGACTAGAAAAGCCTTGAATGCTAAGGTAAAGTGCTTTTTTCCCCTCCCCTTTAGTTCTTGGGAACCTTTTGATAGTTCTGAGAGGTTAAGTGAGGTTTCAGGCAATTCCACCCTGGCTGTAGGATGGAGGATGCACATGGGAAAGGGTTCAGACCTCCAGGAGCTGTTAAGCTCTTGCAGCTGCTCTTGAGGGAGGTGACATGGACAAGCTGAAGTAGAGTGGAGGAAGCAGATCCAATGGACATTAAGGGATAGAAGAGTCTTAGCGACTCTCACTCATTCGCGTATTTATTGTGTGCCTACTACGTGCCAGGCGGTTCTGGGTGCTGTATGAGGGAGAATGTTCTGAGGATGAGCGTAATGTATTCTGACATGGTCAGGATGCTTAAGACTCAGCTATGGATGTGCCCCTTCAGGAACCTGGACTAAAAGCAGTGTAGTATAAGTGCCCTGGTTATACTACCAGGGGAGGTGAGTGAGAGAGCAGCAGCAGAGGACCTGTGTTTAGGGTTTGTTTGAAACTAACCCACCTAGGAGAGGAACTGTTCAAAGCACACGGCATGACTGGTGGGGGAGAGGAATGCTTAGAGAGGAAGTACACCAGCCATGTATGGATCTGGTGAGATCAGAGCCTTCGAGAGCCTAAGGCAGGCACGCAGGTCCCTGCCTTTAGGGCAGTCGGGGGATGCTGATGGCCCCTTCCCAGAGCCGCAGGGCCGGGTAGAGCGGCTCCTGGAAAGCTGCACGGAAGGTGTGCAGGTGGCTCATGCCGGCTGAAACGTCGTAGAAAGCGAGGACGCCAGCCTCGTAGTCCAGGAAGACCCCGATCCTGTCGGGGTCGTCGCGGGGCCGCAGGCGGCTGCGCTGGCCGTCGTGGAAGGCCCAGTACTCGAGGTCATAGCGTTTGAGGCACCAGGACTGGCGGTTGCAGCCCAGGCGGGCAGCGGCCGAGGCCCCGCGGCGCCGCAGGGAGCCATAGGCCGCGCCCACCCACCAGCCGATGCCCGCCTCCTGTACATCCACTTCCCAGTAGTGACGGCCGGCGGCGAAGCAGTCGCGGCCCAGCACCTGCCACAGCGAGTCGAAACGCAGCGTAGGCGTAGGCCCCAGGCGGCCAAGGAGACCGCATCGGACCGTCAGGCGGTCGGCGGAGAGGCGCAGGCGTGCGTGCATCGTGTCCGGCTCCAGCGTGGGCGTGCGCGCGTCTGCAGGGGCGAGGAAACCCGGCCACGCCTGATGGGGGGGACCAGCGCCCAGCCCCGCCCCCGCCCCGCCCCCGCTCCCGGGAAATCGACCCTGCTGGCCCCGCACAGGTTCGCGGTAGAAAACAGGAAAACACGGAACTCTGTTGTGGGAAAGTGGAAAGCCACCGTTTTAACCCCGATTGCCTCTGAGCTGGGGCTACACGGGAAGGCGAGAGCATTTTACTGCACACACGTTGTGCCGCTTGAATTCTGTACCATAGAATTTGCTGCCAGTTTCTAAAAAATTTAATTAAAAATAATCCTATCACTATTTACACTTGATTGTATATCCTTCCATTTTTTTTTATTTGCCCCTTAATAGTTTTTCTTAACATTGGAATCATACCATACAGGTTCTTGGGTAATCTGCTTTTTAAATTTACTGCTGTATTTATGAACATCTTACATCATCAAATAATATTCATTTATAAACATTTTAATGGAGACCTTAAAATTTTGATGTATAGATGAATTATAATTTAACCTAGCCCCTCCCCCACCTTTAAAAAATATTTAGGCTTTAAAAAAAAGCTTTTGAGAACACTAATATGAATGCGTCTTTATGTATCTGATTATTTATTTAGGATATATTCCTAAGTGAAGAATTGCTGGGGAAGCCCTGTCATGGCTCAGCAGTAATAAACCCGACTAGTATCCATGAGGACTTGGGTACCATCCCTGGCTTCAGTGGGTTAAGGATGAGGCTTTGCTTTGAGCTATGGTGTAGGTCGCAGCCTTGACTTAAATCCCAGTGACTGTAGCCTAGGCCACCGCTACAGAGTCAGTTGGAATGATTGTGTTTTTAAGGCCTTTGATAAATATTGAATTGTCCTCCAGAAAAGTGGTAGTGATTTAAACTTCCAATAATCATTCTTGTTGCATTATACACATATGTAGACATGAAATTAAAAAAAAGTCTAGGTCATATGGATGTTCAGCTTTAGTAGACACTCCCAGGTAGTCTTCTTGACAATATTTTGGAGTTTTCTGTAGGAGGTTTTGTACATCTCTTGTTAGATTTAATCTTTTTTATTTTTATTATTTATTTTTTGTCTTTTTGCCTTTTCTAGGGCCGCACCCACGGCATATGGAGGTTCCAAGGCTAGGGGTTTAACAGGAGCTGTAGCCGCCGGCCTACGCCACAGCCACAACAACACGGGATCCAAGCCGCGTCTGCAACCTACACTACAGCTCACGGCAACGCTGGATCCTTAACCCACCGAGCAAGGCCAAGGATCGAACCCGCAACCTCATGGTTCCTAGTTGGATTCGTTAACCACTAAGCCATGACGGGAACTCCAGATTTAATCTTTTTTTTAAAAAATGTTACTGAAAATGTTTTTAAATTTTCATTTTCTAATTATTGCCAAAACATAGAATACACTTGATTTTTGTATGCTGACATTACACCCAGCAGCTGTTTTAAATTCACTTGGTAAGTCATTTATCTATAGATTATTTCAGATTTTCTGTAAATCATCTTGTCATCCATGAATCATGATCTTTTCCCCCTTTTCCCATCCTTAGAGGCTTCATTTCTTTTTCTTTTCTTGTTGTTTTTTGTTTTGTTTTGTTTTGCTTTTTAGGGCCACACCTGACAGCATGTGGAAATTCCCAGGCTAGGCATCAAATCAGAGCTGCAACTACCAGCCTACGCCACAGACACAGGAACTTGGGATCCGAGCCACGTCTGCAAACTGCACTGCAGCTCAAGGCAACACCTGATCCTTAATCCCATGAGCAGAGGCCAGGGAATGAACCGGAACCCTCATGGATATTAGTTGGATATTAGTTGGGTTCATTACCACTGAGCCACAACAGGAACTCCTATTTTTTTTTTGGGTGCATTATACACATATGTAGACATGAAATTTGAAAAAATGTGGAAGTTCCTGGGGCAGGGATTGAACACGAGCCACAGCAGTGACCCATGTTACAGCAGTGACAGTTTAACGTGCTGAACCACCAGGGCACTCCTCATTTCTTTTTCTTGTTTCAAGGCACTCTCTAGGGCATCTAGAACAACACTGCACAGAAGTGGTTATACTGGGCATCCTTCTCTCCCACTCCTGGGTAAATACCCAGCAGAAATGCATACATATGTCCATCAAAAGACATGCACAGGAATGTTCATAGCAACATTATTCACTATAGGCAAAAGCTGAAACAGTCCAAAATGTCCATCGGTAATACGGTGCACTATGCTCATACAATGGAACACTACACCATGGTGAAAATCAACAACGACTGCTATAAACAATCAGATGGGTAAATCACACAGTTACCTTTTGGAGATAATGAACTGGCATGAGGAGGGGTTCTGGGGAGCCAGAATTTTCCATTTCATGGTCTGAAGGAAATTATAGAATGTTTACTTTTTAAAAAATCATTGAG
>PVHT021183634.1:33675727-33692370 GCA_004024745.2 Catagonus wagneri | reverse complement strand
TGCACTATGCTCATACAATGGAACACTACACCATGGTGAAAATCAACAACGACTGCTATAAACAATCAGATGGGTAAATCACACAGTTACCTTTTGGAGATAATGAACTGGCATGAGGAGGGGTTCTGGGGAGCCAGAATTTTCCATTTCATGGTCTGAAGGAAATTATAGAATGTTTACTTTTTAAAAAATCATTGAGCTGCACCCCTTTGATTTGTGCACGTTTCCTTGTGTATTTTATATCTCTAATAAAAGTTAGTTTTTAAAAATGCATGCCCAGGGAGTTCTCGTTGTGGCTCAGTGGTTAACAAATCCGACTAGGAACCATGAGGTTGTGGGTTTGATCCCTGGCATCGCTAAGTGGGTTAAGGATCCAGCGTTGCCGTGAGCTGTGGTGTAGGTTGCAGACGCGGCTCATATCCCGTGTTGCTGTGGCTGTGGCATAGGCCGGCGGCTACAGCTCCTGTTAGACCCCTAGCCGGGGAACCTCCACATGCAGCGGGTGCAGCCCTAGATAAGACAAAAAGATAAAAAAATAAAAATGCAATGCCCAGTAAATCCACTTTGAGAAATAACTCCTTGAAAAAAAAAAAAAAAATCTAAGAGTTCTCTGGTAGCACAGCAGGTCAAGGACCTGAAGTTGCCACTGCTGTGGCTCAGGTACCTGCTTTGGCTCAGGTTCAATCCCTGGCCTGGGAGCTTCTGCATGCTTCGGGCATGGCCAAAAAGGAAAAAAAAATCCAAAAATGAACTAGGGTGTATTAAGTCATTTATTCATTAATTCAACACATAGGTACAAGAATGGATGTTTATTGTATCACTGTTTATAGAAATGAAAATGTAAAGCAGCCTAAATGTCCAACAATATAAGACTGATTTAAACGTGGCATATTCAATGGAATGCCACTTATCCTTTTAAAATAATGATAGTATCTGTATTTATTAAAATTGTTCAATCTATACTATTAAATTTTTTAAATTGTAAAAAAAATACCTATAATATCTCCTTTAAAAAAATCTGTACACATATATGCTTTTAAAATGTCTGCAAGAACATATTCCAAAATATTAACGTCATTTATCTCTGAGGGAGGCAATTTTCTTTTGGTATATGTAATTTCTAATTCTTTACAAGAAGCATGCATTACCTGTTTAATTTTTTAAGGGAACAAAGATGTTCATAATATAGCAGTAAAAGAAAATGCAAATTACAAAACAGTATGTGATGTATGATACCATGTTTCTAAAAAATATATATATACATATAAAATATTTATCATGGTATATATAGATAGATACAGATAGATGTAGGTGTGCCAAAGAAAGCTAAAAGGGCAAATAATACTAGTCATCTAACATGTGACTGCTCGGGTAGATGTAAGCAGAAGAATTTCCAAAGCTCTCTGGTGATATATGAGTGATTTTCTTTGTTTAGTTTTTACTTTTCCTTTGTTTTCCAGGTTTTCTACAGTGAACATGTATTATTTCTGTATTTTTAAAAAAAAAACTGATAATAAGCATTTAAAAACCCAAAGTTGTGTCTCTTAAGAAGAAAGGAGTCAGGGTCCTCCACTTCAGCGACCCTCCCTCCCACTGGTACACTCGCCCTCTTTACCTTCTCCCCACTCCTGGTTCTTACATTTTAAGAAGAGCGATCGCTCTGGCGAGGGGCTTGTTTTCAACAAGGAACCCGGCTTGGCACTGGAAGGGCCCGAGAGCTGGCAGTTCATGTCTGTTAACGAATTGTGAGAAATGAGTGCCTGGCGTTCCTGCAAGCAGCGCAAATTACAAAACATACTAAAAATATTACAGAGCTAGAGATCTGAATAATCTCACCCCAAGAATTGCATGCAGATTTAAGTAGGAAATGCAAATTCACTGTAACAGGAAAGCTCAAGGATAAGGCTCAGATGTAAGGAGAAAGACACTTTCTAGGATTGGAAGCAAATTCGGCAGTGGCAGGCCAGTGTGAGTGTGTACCCTGGACTTGGGAGGAGATGACAGGCTCCAGGACCATCCTGAGGATCAACTATGTATTCCATAGTTAAGGAAGGGGGCAGTCTCATGGCAGATATGCAAATTCCAGGAAAAAGATGGAAAACAAGAAATTAAAGCTGAGTCCTCAAAAAGGTCACGTTCACGTCTCATTCAGCTAAGAGAGAGTTCAGGGGAGACCTAAGTCGTGGTCCCTGTCTTCAGCAGCTCAGTCAGGTAAATGGGGTGAGAAATGGGCTTGCCTGAACTATAGCACTCAACGCAGAGGATGCTCCAGTTGCAGAAGAGAAGTGAAAGGGCTCCAGGGCTTGGATGGGGCAGGAAAGGCTTCATGGAGGAGGAAGCACCTCAGCTGGCCCTTAAAGAATGGGGAGATTCGGACACCCGGAAAAAGGATGGGAGGCTTTCCCAACAAGAGGATAAAGCAGGAGGAAGGACATCAAGGACAGGTGCTAGGAGTGGCACGTAAAGGGCAGGGAGCCGTGGAAGGTGTTGGAGGGAGAACAGATGTGAGCAGAAGAATTTCCGGCGGGGAATGGATGGGGCAGGGTGAGAGGGGAGACAAAGGCCCTGTTGGGAGGCTCAGGCCTGAACTGGGATGGCAGGGATAGAAACGCGGCTGGGTTCAGGATATGCTGCAGTGGCACAAGTACCAGGACCTAACTGTGCTAGGAGTGGGGAATGAAGAGCAGATCGGAGTCAAGCAGCCGCAGGTTGGGGGTTGGGGGCTGGAAGGTGCTAGATTCCATTTCAGCCTGTTGAGCCTGCCGTATCTGTGGACCTACAGGTAGGGAGGTGGCTGGGGCACTGAAAGGGCAGTGGTGCTGTAAGACCCCCGTCTCCTTGAGTCCTTCATGGGAGTCAGCACTTCTCAGTATCACCTGTAGTAGTGAGAATAACAGCTTTATCTGGAGGTGGATGAGGGGTGATGGCCTGGGAGGAAGCAGGCTCCAGGGGATCAGAACACAGACCCTGGACCAGTCTGTTTGAATTCTGCCTCTACCCCCACCAGCTGTGTGACCAAGGGCGAGTGAGTTAACCTCGATGAGCCTCAGCTTCCTCATCTGTAAAATGGGGGATAATGAAGGCATCTACCACATGGGGTAGTGCTGAGGAATTGCTGGGTGAGTCAGTGTAAAGTGCTTAGGATAGAGCCTGGCACAGAGCAAGTGTTAGCTGTTCTAATGGACTCGGCAGCCACGGCCAGTTCTTTGGGAATGGACCGCTGAGAATGCAAATGTGAGCGAACTGCATTTTGGGGATCCCGTGAGCATCCTCTTGCCAGGGGTGGTGCTCCCTGCAGCCGACTGCTACGGTTTTTTTGCCACGTTTGACTTTCCACTCTGTTTTAAATTGAAATATATTGACCGCTATGATTCTGATGTGTGATTTTCTTTTTAAATAATTATACCTCAAGAAGAATTTTCGGTTGGACCGTGGATCCAAAATTCCAGGGGAAGTTACGAACAAGAGGAACACCATCCACAGATTAAAAATCCGCTCTGACAAACCAGCCAAAGCAAATCCACTGCTCCGCCCTCTTGCGTGTGTCACAGGGTCCTGAACACACTTAAGCAATCTCTTGTCTCGGTTTAGGATGCCGTTCCCTGTTGTCTCCCACTCTTGAAACCTAGCACTGGCATTAAGGCCCAGCTCAATACCACTTCCTTCCAGAAGTCTTCCTGGTTTCTCATCAGAGTCACTCTCTCCTTCGTCTGTGCGCCTTCGGTCCCTGGCTGGGTCTCGTTAATTCCTCAGGCAGATGGGGGAGATGAAGATGGGGGGTCTTGCAGCACCACTGCCCTCCCAGTGTCTCGCCCACCTCCCTGCCTGTGCGTCCACAGACACTGCAGGCTCAATGAAGTCTCCCTCTGTGCAGCCAGGTGCTGACCTGGCCTCTCTCCACACCCCAGAGGGGCTCAGTGAGTGCTGTGGTGCTTCTGCCTCAACTTCTTCTCGTCCCTTTCCTTCTTTTCTCCTGATCCTCAGACTTGAACAAGGTGGTTTCCAGCTTACTCCACCTCATCTCTTGCCACTCTCCCTTCACTGTGCTCAAGGCACTATTGGCCTCCTCTCGGTGCCAAAAATCTGTCGAGGTCGTCCTCTGCTTGGGCACGGACTCTTCCCTCCGCCTGGAACCTCCTCGCCCTGGGCCTTGGCCCACGTTGCCTCCTTCCCGGCTGTTGGAGGCACTCCTCCCCAGAGTGCCTTCCCTGAGCACCTCATCGGAGCAGCCCCTCCGGCCCCCGTTGCTCTCTCTCAGCACTCACCACGGTGCCTTTTCCCTCCATTTTTAAAAAAGACTTTTTATTTGTCGCTCTTCACAGTCTGAATTTTTTTTTTCCTGTCTTTTGTCCTTTTTTTAGGGCCACACCCACGGCATATGGAAGTTCCCAGGCTAGGGGTCTAATTGGAGCTATAGCTGCAGGCCTACACCACAGCCACAGCAACACGGGATCCGAGCCACATCTGCCACACAGCTCACGGCAATGCCAGATCCTTAATCCACTGCGCAGGGCCAGGGATCGAACCCGCAACCTCATGGTTCCTAGTTGGATTCGTTTCCGCTGAGCCACAACAGGAACTTCCACAGTCTGAATTTTTAAACAGATTCTTGGGCTGGTGGCTCATATCATTAGCTTTTTCAACTTTAACAGCTCAGTAACTTTTTCCACAACTACTGCCTTCTCCATGAAACTCCATGAGTTTTCTCAATTCAGACTTGGGTTTCTTCAGTCAGCATTTTTACTTTTCTAACAAAGACATCATGGGGCAGATAAATAGACTGGCAAGCCTTTTTATGTCTTCTCTAATGCTGTCTGGAATAATTTATTGACCTCTCTCTCTATATATATTTCTGTCCTCACAGCATATGCAGTTCCCTGGCCAGGGATCAAATCCAAGCTGAAGTTGTGACCTGCAACAACGCTGGATCCTCTAACCCACTGTGCCAGGCCAGGGATCGAACCTGTGTCCTGGAGCTACAGAGATGCCATGGAGCCTGTTGTGCCACAGCGGGAACTCCTATTAAGCTCTCCTTTTTATTTTATTTTATTTTTTGGCTTTTTAGGGCCGCACCCATGGCATACGGAGGTTCCCAGGCTAGGGGTCTAATCGGAGCTACAGCTGCCGGCCTACAGCACAGCCACAGCAATGCAGGATCTGAGCCACATCTATGACCTACACCACAGCTCACAGCAACGCTGGATCCTTAACCACAGTGCGAGTTCAGGGATCGAACCCTCAACCTCATGGTTCCTAGTTGGATCCGTTTCTGCTGTGCCGCTACGGGAACTCCTTGACCTCTTCTTTTAAGTCGTTTTTTTGCACCTCTTGGGTCTTGCTTTCATCATATGGATTTGGCAGACCTGCTGGTGCAGGGTTTTTGTTTTTGGTCTTTTTAGGGCCACAACCACGCCATATGGAGGTTCCCAGGCTAGGGGTCGAATCGGAGTTGTAGCTGCTGCCCTACGTCACAGCCACAGCAACGCCAGATCTGAGCCGTGTCTGCAAACTACACCACAGCTCATGGCAACACCGGATCCTTAACCCACTGAGCGAGACCAGGGATCAAACCTGAGTCCTCATGGATGCTAGTCAGATTTGTTTCCGCTGAGCCATGACAGAAACTCCAGCAGGTTTTTTGTGTTTAAACCAACACAGAGCAAAGGAAGCAAATAACTGTCAGTAGTCTTGACATCAACATGAGCTTCAGTCATGATCTGCCAGTTTTTGACCATGGAGCACACTTTGTCATGGATAAGATCCATGCCATGAAAGTTAGGCAGTTTTTGCCTGAACATCTTCAGTAGTTAGCTCATTTTCTAAGTGCAGCTTCATCATTCTGCAGATCAGCATGGCTCACATACAAAAGATGACCCTTGAGGCCATCGGATGTTTTTTGGTTTTCTGAGTTCTCACGACTAGGGTTTTTCCAACATCCTGGTCACCTCCCACCAACCTTTCTTAGGAAACAGATCAACTACTTTCTTCTTGGCTCCCTTTTTGCTGCCCTTTCATCAGACATTTGCTCTTGCAGACCACCGTGGTGCTGCTCAGAGCCAAAAGGGCCATTCCCTCCAACTCTGAATGTTCTTTCCCATCTCAGAACATGACAACTTCCTTCTGGTGGCTCAGGTCAAAATCTTTGGAGTCTCCTTGGTATCTCTCTCTTCTTCCGTCCCTGCACCCACGTCTACTCCTCTTGACACCGTCTTTGCTGCTCCTTTAAAATGCCAAACCCACTCTTCACTTTGTGCCTCAGGACCTTTGCACTTGCTTTTCCCTCTGCCTACAAGACTCTTCACCCAGATGTGACAGCAGTAGCAACAATAATAGCTAATGCTCACCGGGTACTTATGCCCAAACACCCTTTTGAGCACTTTATATGTAAGAACTCATTTAATCCATACAACAACTCTATAAGAGGGTTCTATATTATCATCTCCATTTTTATGGGTGTGGAAATAGGCACAGAAAGTTAGGTGCCCTGCCTGAGATGTCAGGGTTAGGAAGTGGAGGAGTCCAGCATGTGACCACTGTGCTCTTGAGCCCTTCCTTCAGGTCAGCTCACAATCTCCTTCTCAGGGAGATTTTTCTCACTTCCTCATATAAAATAACTCTTCCTCCTGGTCACCCTCTGTTTTCCTTACTCTGCTTTATTATTTTTTCAGAATACTTCTTATTGCTGGCATATATTCATTTGTTGTCTGTCCTCCTCTTAAAAGATGAACACTGCAAAGGCAGGAGCTTTGTTTTATACACTGCTGTGCCCAGCACATAACAGGGGCTCAATAAATGTTCTGAATGAATCCTAATAGCAGAGGTGAATGAATGAATGGATATTTCTGAGCACCTGCTTTGTGTCAGGCCCTGCAGTGACCTCAGAGTTGGACCCAAAGTGTTTCTTGCCCTCCGGACATTTATGAGAGGCGGTGGGGGTGGGGCAGGGGGCAGGTATCCAACTCACAGGAGATGGAGCAGACCCTGGCTGGGTGGGAGTTGGGGGCTGGCCAGGAGAGGGAGCGGGACAGCGGTGGCGTGGAAAGGCTTCCCAGGCAAGCACAGCTGCAGGTCTTGACCAGGCAGAGGAAACGGAGGGAGAGTTGGCCCTTGCGGCTGGGGGCCCAGCGCAGGCAAAGTTGAGGTTCCTGGCAGAACCCCAGGAGCAGCAAAGGGGCAGGAACAGAGTGGTGCTGCTGCCAGAGGCAGGACCAAGTCTCAGGGTGGGGAGGAAGTGAGGCTGGGAGGGAGGGTTGGGCCCGGGCCCTGGAGACCCTGAGCGCCCAGCCTAGGGCCTCAGTGTAGGAGAGACATGATTTAGGGTGGCGACCTTCACAGTTGTCTCTAAAAGGCCCTAGGGGAGTAAAGGACCCAAGGTTCACACAGTGGCTTACCTTCCTTAAGGCGGACATCCAGTGGCGTCTGGAGGAGGCTCTGCATGGCTTCCACGAGGCCCTTAAAGAAGCTCTTGACAGGCTCGAAGGAGAGGGGCATGGGGTGGCACAGCTCCCCCAGGCTTAGCTGCTGCTGTATGTGCTGCTCAGAGGCCACATACTCCTGCAAGGGCACACAGGGGTCAGGGCGGCTCAGGCCGTGTCCCAGCCTCCACCACCGCACCCAGAACCAAGCTAGCCCGGGGGCGAAGCCACCCTGCCCTGCACCTGCCCCCAGCCCGGGCTGTCCCCAGGAGCAGAGCCCCGAGACCACAGGCCCTGTGCTAACGGACAAGGAGGCGCGGTTCTGGTACTGGCGCTGTTGACTCCTCCTTGCTGTGTTCACTAAGGTCCCCTCAGTGTATTAGGGCCTTAGGGGCTGAGGGAGGAGGCAGGCTGACCAGCACCTCACGAGGGACCCTGAAGCTTTACACACACTGTGGCAACGGTCTGCTTGAGGTACAGGGGGACAAAAAGAGTGAGGGGCCAGTTTCCATGGGGAAGGCGCCCCTGGGGCCTGTAAAGGAGGGAGCGGAAAACCATGTCCCAAAAGGGGAAACCAAAGACCCTGGAAGCTCGGCTGGAACGCTGGCTAAGGAGGTGTGCCCGCCACAGTGGGGGCCTGTCCTGCTTTCTGCCTGCACAGTGCCTTTTAAATACCCTTCCTGTGATAAGTGTGGCTTTGCTGAGGAGAAGCTAGAAAGCGGTCCCAGCTCTCTTTGCACCCAGGATGTAGGCATGTGACAAGGCATCTCCACTCCAAGACCTGGATGTGGAAGTTGCGGGGGATGGATAGTGACGGCAGCGCGTAGCTGTCAGGGGTTCTGGGGGCCGTGCCCTGGGTCAGTGGAATGCTTTGCCCTGTGAAGAAGCATGGGGTCTATACTGGAACAAGCCCGTGCCGTGGCCTCAACTTCACTCCTGTTACCTGGTCTTCATCTTGACTTTCTGGCCCTCCTGGAGTTCCTGTGAGCTGCCTAATACTCTTTTCATAAACTCCTTTCTTATTTAAAACAATTATGATGGATTCTCTTGTTTACAGTGGAGAGCCCTGTCTGCACTTTGTGGAGGGTTGTCCTGGGCAAGAGTTTAGAAGACAGCAGTTTGCCTTAAGCAAGCAGGCCCTGGCCAGCGGGCAGTGCTG
The DNA here is from genome assembly GCA_004024745.2 of Catagonus wagneri. NCBI lineage: Eukaryota > Metazoa > Chordata > Mammalia > Artiodactyla > Tayassuidae > Catagonus > Catagonus wagneri. The sequence continues at coordinate 33,683,796 of PVHT021183634.1, read as the reverse complement.
CCCAAGCCAAGGTGGAATGGATGGGTGCCTCAGAAGACAGTGACGGTGGCCCGGCAGTTGGCAGGAAGGACACTGAGCCTCAGAAGGGACTGTGGGATGGTCTCCAAGCCCCGCCCACCTAGGAAGGCACAGGTCTGTTGCCCACCTCACCTGGGTGGGAAGACGGTAATTCATGGAAACAGGGCTGAGGTCACACCCAGAAGGCTGGGGCCGAGCTGGTCGGGGAGTCAGAGCACTAGCAGGGAGGACAGAGAGAAGTTCTGGGCTAGCAGGAGGGTGCCCCAGAGGGAAGATGGGTGGGATGGCACTGGGAGGGGGCTGAGGGGCAGATGCCACCAGTATCTGGTAACTCCAGCATCTAGCACAGGGCCTGACACATAGTAGGTTCTCAGTAGATGTTTAGGATGGAATAAATGAATGAATGAAACTAAGCACATCTATTCCTTGTCTTCTCAGACTCAGAGGTTAGGGTTTAGGGGTTAGGGTTAGGGTTGGGGTTAGGGTTAAGGTTGGGGTTAGGGTTAGGGTTAGGGTTAGGGTTAGGGATCCCACAGGCATCCCTCTCTCAAGCCGGAAACTAACTCTCATCTTAGATTCCCCCGATCGCCAATCCTGTTGCAGCTCTCAAACCCGCCTGCTCCTCCCCATCCGCACTGCACTGCCCCTTCGCCGGTCCAGCCCACCGTCACCTCCCTTCTGGATACCGTGGTCTCCTCCCAACTTCCCTTTCAGCCTCCAGTCCTGGCCTACCCAGCCCACCCTCTATCCTCTCACCAAAGTCATTCCTTGGATCGAAACACTTCCCTGGCCCCGTCCTCTTTACAGGACAAAGTCTAAACTTCTTGGCCAAGTACATAAGATCCTTCATCAACTAACCCTGGCCTCTTTATCCAGCTGTGTGTCCCAGTACCACCCCACCCTGCTCACTTCCACTCAGGCTGAATCCCAGTTGTTTTCTAGCCTGCCAAGCTCTTACATGCACACGGTTCCTTTCTGCCTAGGGTGTCCTTTCTGCTTCATCCCTCTGTATATACCCAGTGAGCTCCTCCTTATCCTCCCCTACCAGCTCCACTGTCACCTCCTCCCAGAAGCCTTCCCTGATTGCCCATACAAAACTTGTATGAATGACTGTTTCTGAGCATGTGTCCCCACCCATGAGCTCCTAATGTGAAGCAGGGGCCTGGTACAATCAGGTTGCTTAGTGTATATTTGATGAATAAATGAGTGAGAAAATGGATGGAATGATGAGTGATGAAAGTCAGTAGCTCTGGCACTTTAACAAGACAACAAAGCCCTGAAACTGTATCTGTGATGGAAGAATAACATTCTTCTCCATGGAAGCATCCCTCTGCATTAGATATACCTAAAATGTACCATTATTTTAAAATAAAAAAAAGCAAATATACCCCTTTGTGCATCTTGCCTTTTTTTTTTTTTTTTTTTTTTTTTTTTTTTTTTTGCTTTCTAGGACCGCACCCGTGGCATATGGAGATTCCCCGGCTAGGGGTCCGATTGGAGCTACAGCTGCCAGCTACACCACAGCCACAGCAACACCAGATCCGAGCCGCATCTGCGACCTACACCACAGCTCACAGTAACTCTGGATCCTTAACCAACTAAGCAAGGCCAGGGATCAAGCCCGCAACTTCATGGTTCCTAGTCAGATTCATTTCTGCTGTGCCATGACAGGAACTCCATCTTGCCTTTCTTAAAGTACAATGTCTATTGTACCTAAGAGCACCTCACCCAGTATATTTTGTTAGGGATTTTTTTTTAATTGTTATTTAACATTGAGACATGGGCTGAATTGACCAAGGCCACATAAAGGCACAAGAGTGGAAATATCTGCCAGGGACTGGCTTGACTAGTTTTGTACTGACTTTTTGTCTTGTCTTATTTTGCAGCCAGAGCCCAGGCAAATCTGTGGTTAAATTCAATGCCATCTTTACTTAGTTGTGCCCTGCCTCATCCCACAAGCCTCCAAAGCGTCTTACAAAGGTTATCTAATACTGCAAGGTTTTCCTTTCTAGTGAGAAAAATGAAGCCAAGAGAAAACCAGGATAGGAATGTAAGCTGTACAGCAAAAATTGACAGAACATTGTAAATCAACTATAATAGAACAATTAAAAATCTTAAAAAAAATTTAAGCTGGAAGTTAGGGTAAAATGAGGCACAAATCGTATGCCACAAAGTTTTATCCCAATTATTTGAAACATATTTGGCTCTAAGCTTCCCAGAAGCTATGGCCAAAAAAAAAAAAAAAAAAAAAAAAAGAGCAAGGGTTACCTGAGGAAAAAAGTAATCCGAAAAAGGAAAAAAAAAAGAAAGAAAGGAAGTTCCCACTGTGTCAATATGGGATCCACAGCACCTCTGGAACACTGAGACACAGACAGGTTCGATCCCCAGCCCAGCACGGGGGTTCAAGGATCTGCGGTTGCTGCAGCTGCAGCGTACGTCACAACTATGGTTCAGATCTGATCCCTGGCCTGGGAACTTCCATATGCTTAGGGGCGGCCAAAAAAAAAGAAAAAGAAAGAAGAAATCTAAGTGCACAGGTGACTGCACAGGAGTATTAACACAACTGAGGAGCTCCTCACGGTTCTTTGAAGACAGGAACACCACCCTCAACAATACGCTTTCGCTGTGGCAATGAATACCATAGGGTCTAGCTTTTAGATTCTCCTTCAGTGTAAGATAACAGCCTCCAACATATCACAAACTGTGACTCAGCTCTCGGTAGCTCTTGCAAGGACACCTGCCTCTCTAGGAGTGATGTTTCAGTTAAGACTGTACAGGCAGAGGACTGGGTAGTGATATCTGTGGCTTTAGAGTCAGACAAGCTTGACCTCAGATCTACTACCTACCAGCTGTATGTATGACCTTGGATCAGTCCTTTCATCTTCCTGAGCATCAATTTCTCATTACTAAAATGAGGCGAGACCATCCAATTTGCAGAATTCTAATAAATATTACAGCTAAGATATATGAAGTGCTTGGAACACAGAGGCCCTCAAAAAATGGTGGGTACTATTTAAGTAGTCCAAGACGTATATCATCTTCCTAATAATGTATATTCTCTGACCAGTTGTGTAAGGGCACGATCTACATGCTGACAAGGCAGTTCTCTGTGTATTGACTGAGTGTGTGAATACTGTGCTCAGTGCCACACTAACCAAGATGAAATGTGGTGGCCAGTGGCCACTGTGAGGGCAGAAACCCCGCCTTACCTGCAGGAGCTGTATAGGATTAGGTTCCTGGCTGATAGTCCAGACTTTGTCGGAGAGATTGTTCATGACATTGATTTGCTCCTCACAAGACTCGATTTGCTCCCTGTACACTTGGAGGGCAAGCTGTGTGTTTTTATCAATAAATTTCTTGGCCAGAGCTTCCTCTTCATCAAGTAGTAATCTGAGTTCAGTGAATTTCCCTGTCAGCCAGGTTTTACTGGATTCTGCATGAGCCTGAAAAAAAAAAAAAAAAAAACAGATGTAGATGTTATGACTGCCAATTAGGAAATCCAAAATTATCAACATGAAAAAAATGTAACTTCTAAAAAATGAGTTTGGCACTTATTAAAAGCTTTCCTAGCACCACCTAAAACCAACTAGAAAATGCAAGGAGAAATGACCACTTATTATTTATTTATTTATTTATTTATTTATTTATTTATTTTGCTTTTTAGGGTCACACCTGCGGCATATGGAAGTTCCCAGGCTAGGGGTTGAGTTGGAGCTGCAGCCACCAGCCTATACCACAGTCACAGCAAAATGGGATCTGAGCCACATCACAGCTCATGGCAACATTGGATCCCCAACACACTGAGTAAGGCCAGGGACCAAACCTGCATCTTCATGGACACTAGTCAGATTCGTTCCCACAATGGGACTTTTTTTTAAAACAGTAGGAAAAAATAGCAAAATATTTAAAGCTAAACAAAAATTCTAAAGGCTTAAAGAAAAGCATAAAAGTGTACTGAAATATATAAAAAAATCTGAATGCATGGAAGAAAAAAACATATCCCTGGCTGGGAAGATTGATTACTACTTGTCTCCAAATTAGTCTAAATTGGATGAAATCCCAGTATGCAGATTAAACAAATGTTAATCTATCATGAGGAGAATAAGCACAAGGGAAGCCAAAAATTTATTTTAAAACATTGATGCATACCAGTCAGAATGGCCATTATTAATAAGTCCACAAATAACAAAAGCTGTAGAGGGTGTGGAGAAAAGGGAACCCTCCTGCACTGTTGGTGGGAATATAAATTGGTACAACCACTATGGAAAACAGTATGGAGGTACCTTAGAAAACTATACATAGAACTACCATATGACCCAGCAATCCCACTCCTGGGCGTATGCCCGGACAAAACTTTCCTTGAAAAAGACACATGCACTTGTATGTTCATTGCAGCACTATTCATAACAGCCAAGACATGAAAACAACCTAAATCTCCATCAACAGATGACTGGATTAAGAAGATGTGGTATATATGGAATGGAATATGGAATACTACTCAGCTATAAAAAAAAGAACAAAATTCGCAGCAACATGGATGGAACTAGAAACTCTCATACTAAATGAAGTCAGAAAGAGAAAAATACCATATGATTTCACTTACATCTGGAATCTAATATAGGGCACAAATGAAACTTTCCACAGAAAAGAAACTCGTGGACATGGAGAACAGACTTGTGGTTTCCAAGAGGGAGGGGGAGGGAGTGGGAGACACTGGGAATCTGGGGTTAATAGATGCAAACTATAGCCTTTAGAATGGACAAGCAATGGGATCCTGCTGTGTAGCACTGGGAACTATGTCTGGTCACTTGTGATGGAGCACAATAATGTGAGAAAAAAGAAAGTACACATGTATGTGTGACTGGGTCACCTTTCTGGGCAGCAGAAAATTGAGAGAACACTGTAAATCAGCTCTAATGGAAAAAATAAAAATCGTTATAAAAAAATAAAACATCAGTGAAGAAGATGTTGCATTAGATACCAAAACAAACTGTAAAGTTACAGGATTTAAAACCATGCGACTTAGGCATAGACAAAAAGATTAAGAGCACAAAATAGTTTAGAAAAGAATATGTAAGAGTTCCTGCCATGGCACAGTGGGTTAACAAATCTGACCATAAGGAGTTCCTGTTGTGGCTCATGAGGTTAAGAACCCAACTAGTATATCCGAGGATGCAGGTTCAATTCCATGGCCTTGCTCAGTGGTTTAAGAATCTGGCATTGCCCCAAACTGTGGCATAGGTCAAAGCTGTGACTCAGATTTAATCCCTGACCCAGGAACTTCTATATGCGGCAGGTGCAGCCATAAAATTAAATTTTTTCTTTTTTTTTTAGCCAGCAGACTGGAAGAATGTTAACTGATGGATAACACGAAGAGTCTGTAAGGGTGTGTGGAATAGGCACTTACATACACTGCAGGTAGTAGTGTCTATTAGTACTGCATTTTTACAAGGTGATATGATAACATCAAATTTTTAAACACTTAAATCCTTTGATCTCTTGCAGGAACTGATCCTAGAAAATGTTTTCACATGTGCACAAAGATTTATGTACCAAGATGCTCACTACAGCATTGTTGGTGACAGAGAAAAGTTGGACAAAATTTTCAATATGAGGAATATAAATTATGCTGCAATCATACAGGAAATAACATTCAGTGATTAAAATGCATGCAGTGTTCTGACATGTGCTACAATATGGGTGAACTTTAAAGATATTATGCTAAATGAAGTAAGCTAGACACAGACGGACAAAAAGTATATGGTTCCACTTGTATGAAATATCTACAATTGGCCAATGCATAGAGACAGGAAGTAGATTAGAGGTTACCAGGGGCTAGTGGGAGGGGAATGGGAATAATTGCTTAATGATTACTGAGTTTATGTTTGGGGGTAACAAAAAAGTTTTAGAAAGAGTGCTGATGGCTGTACAACACTGTGAATGTAATTAACGCCACTGAATTATACACTTAAAAATGGTTAAGGAGTTCCCTTGTAGCACAGCAGGTTAAAGATACAGCATTGTCACGGCAGTGGCTTACCGCTGTGGTGTGGAATTTGATCCCTGGCCTGGGAACTTCCATAGGCCTTGGGCGCAGCCAACAAAAAATGGTTAAAATGGTAACTTCTGTGGTATGTGTACTTTACCACACACACACACACACACACACACACACACACACACAGAATACAGTGGACCTGTATGTCCTGTCGTGGGAAGTTAAGACATCATGTGAAAAAGGACAAGTTGCAAAAATAATATATAGGATGATCCCATTTATGTAAAAGATAACCAAAAACTATATGGGTATATGCATCTGTATGTTTGCAAGTGCATTTAAAATGTCTGTTAGGGAGTTCTCTGATGGCCTAGCAGGTTGAGGCTCCTGCGTTCTCACCGCTGCGGCTCTGGTTGCTGCTGTGCGGCGTAGGTTCAATCCCTGGCCCAGGAATTCCCACATACTGCCTGTGTGGCAAAAAAGAAAAAAAAGACAAAAAAAAAAAACCAAGAGAGAACCTGAAATAAACGTTGCAACTCTCATTAAAAAAAAAAAAAAAATGTCTGTTAGTTGTGATGGCCAATAAGCACATGAAAAAAATGCTCAACATCACTGATTATTAGAGAAATGCAAATCAAAACTACTAGGAGGTACCACCTCACACCAGTCAGAATCAGTAAGTCCACAAATAACAAATGATGTAGAGGGTGTGGAGAAAAGGGAACCCTCCTGCACTGTTGGTGGGAATGTAAATTGGTACAACCACTATGGAAAACACTATGGAGGTACGTTAGGATAACTATACATAGAACTACCGAATGACCCAGCAATCCCACTCCTGGGCATATATCCAGACAAAACTTTCCTTGAAAAAGACACATGCACCCGCATGTTCATTGCAGCACTATTCACAATAGCCAAGACAAGGAAACAACCTAAATGCCCATCAACATATGATTGGATGAAGAAGATGTGGTATATATACACAATGGAATACTACTCAGCCATAAAAAAGAACAAAATAATGCCATTGGTGCGGCTCTAAAAAGAGCAATAAAATAAAATTAACTGAAAAAATGTCTGTTAGTTGTGGTCATGTCTGAGAAGAGGTGTGGGATTGGGGAGACGGTCAAGAGGGACTCTGTGCTTTCCATAGCTCTATGCTATCTTCTAATATACTATTTAAATTTTTAAAAATGAGCATGTGCTCATACATTACAACTACAATTGAAAAATAAAATCATTTAAAAAAATAGGCCAGCTTCCTTCCTCAGCCCAATCATCTGTGCAACCCCCCCACACAGCAGAAAGGCCCTTAGCCCCCTGGGCAGGCATGGGGGTGGGCACACTCCCCAATGATGCCATGCTCTCTTCTTAGTGGGGCAGGAACTGTGGTTTGGCAGCATGCAGGGGATGGGTTCACAAAATCTGTGTTTCCTGTATAATGTTTTAGGCAGTGCTCAGGCTCTGAGGCTAGCTTATACCACTACATGCCATATAGATTAAATGGGCTTTGGTCTGGCTTGGAATCAGTCCACATTTACAATGTGGTTTCCATGGGTCGGTGAGCCTGGACACAAGTATATCTTCGTTGAATGACTAAATGAAGGAAAGAAAATGTGTTCTAAACTCTTGATTTATCAACACATTTTGGAGGCAACATATGTAAATAGAGGACCTTTCTATAGAAACCGAGAGCAAATATCTCGTTTCAACCAAACGGTGTTCTGAGCAGCTTCTACAGATCCACTTTGTAAAGAAGAATATACAAAATCGGCTTAATGGGAGTTCCCTTCGTGGCTCAGTGGTTAACGAATCCGACTAAGAACCATGAGGTTGCGGGTTCGATCCCTGGCCTTGCTCAGTGGGTTAAGGATCCGGCGTTGCCGTGAGCTGTGGTGTAGGTTACAGACGCGGCTCGGATCCCGCGTTGCTGTGGCTGTGGCGAAGGCCGGCAGCTACAGCTCCTGTTAGACCCCTAGCCTGGGAGCCTCCATATGCTGCGGGTGCAGCTCTAGATAAGGCAAAAAGACAAAAAAAAAAAAAAAAAAAA
>PVHT021183634.1:33642474-33675627 GCA_004024745.2 Catagonus wagneri | reverse complement strand
CTGGTCATGGGAAGGTGAGGAGTTTTGCATGTGGCGAGCTGTCTGCTACATGAATCCGTCTCTACCCAGGGCCCTGAATGCCTGTCTGGCTCCTGCGGACAGTGAGAAGCCTATGAGGAGAATGGAGAGAGTGGTTTTGCTGAAAACTCAGCATGACTTGGGACCGTCTTGCTGTGGGCACCTCTCGCAGGGTCCCCCGGGGAAAGAGGCAGGCTCTCCAGGCCTGCCCGGGCCGTGTTAGCTCTGGTGTCCCCTTGACTCTGACTTAGGCAGTGGCCCACAGGGGACGCAGGCGGGTGGCCATGCTCAGCAGGGGTGATGGAGCCCAGAGGCATCGGCGAGACCAACAGCACGGCCCGGCCGAGTCCTCATCTTCCCATTGCCAGTCTGGTGAAGGCTGGTTTATGTCAAACTGCTGGTCCCCTCCCCTGACCCCATGCTGTGGGTCAGTCCCTACAGCTCTGGTGGGTCACGGGCAAAGGCAAAGAGACAAAAACTGAGGCTGTTTATTTCACTCCCAGCCTAGGCCTCCGCGTCTCCTGTCTATTCTCTGTCCTTCCCCTGCTCTGTCCGGAGGGCTTGAGGGACCGACGTCTCCAAGCCCAGTTTTCAGGATCCTGCTTCAGGCTGGGTTTGGTCAATGGCAAGAGGAACTAGAAGGGAAGTCAGAGGGTGGGGGAAAGGGAGCAGCCGGGGAATCCATCCCACAAAGGCCGTGCTGCATCCCCGGGTCCCTTCCACCCTCCGGCTCTCACAGGTCAAGCCCCTCCGGTTCCAGCTCCAGCCTAGGCGGCCCGACTCCTGCTCTCTGCTAGTACCACCTGCTCCTTTGTCCCTACAGGCAGAGCTGAAGGTGCTTCCTGCCGGTGCTAAATGCCTCACCACTGCTGGTTGGTTTCTCTGCCTCTTCCCTGTTGTGTCTCCATTACCTGCATTCGTTCCCTCTGTCCCAAACCCTCCAAGTGGTTTCCATCTTCCTGAGGGGACCGTGAGGGATACGGCTGTGGCCCCAGGCCCCTCTCTGCCCTCCTACGTGGCCAGTGTTACATTATCTCTTCCTGTGTGCCCTCATTTCCAAGGGTCTCTGAGAGCTGACAGCCTATGCCCATTCTAAATCCCTACCGGGTGCTTTGGATTCAATAGACAGTTAACAACCTGGTGTTCCCGTTGTGGCTCAGAGGTTAATGAATCTGACTAGGAACTATGAGGTTGCGGGTTCGATCCCTGGCCTTGCTCAGTGGGTTAACGATCCGGCGTTGCCGTGAGCTGTGGTGTAGGTTGCAGACGTGGCTCGGATCCCATGTTGCTGTGGCTGTGGCGTAGGCCAGCGACTGTAGCTCCGATTAGACCCCTACCTTACCCTAGGAACCTCCACATGCCACGGATGCGGCCCTAAAAATGACAAAAGACAAAACAAACAAGCAAAAAAAAAAAAAACCTGAAAAAACTATATATATATGTACATATATATATATAAGTAATGTATTTATATACCTTTTGGTTGTTGTTTACAAAAGTATCAAAAGCTGACTGTGGAAAATCAGACGATTTGAAAGAAGACTATAACTACTTTGCCCTATTGTCATCTCATTCCAGTGTGAGTGAAGAATTCGGGTCACAGGCAAGTGCTGATTTCTCTTTTTCATACACTTGGCATGTACCAGCCCCTGAAGAGCCATGATGGGGAAGCAAACGGCCTATTAACAAAGATGTCAGAGAAAACCATTCAGTGGGTGTTGGTTAGGGATTAAGTCCCGATCGCTCTCTGGAAAGGAGTGGTTGGCTAGGCCTGGTCATTGGCTTCTGAACACTAGACTTTGGACATTTCTAAACTTTATTGGTTTTGATTTATTTACCAAGCTGTTTTATGGATTAATTTTCAGGCAAATGGCCTTTTCCCTAGTACTGCCTTTGTGTAAGCAAGGACACAGAGGCATGGTTGCCCCACACGTGCCACAAACCACGGCTGCCATAGTTAAGAATAAATGAGAGTCCCTATAAAAATCTGTGCCAGCTGAGCCAGGTGATTCACTTCTAGGAATGTGTCCCAGAGGAAATAAATCAAGGCACCACATAGCACTGCAATGCTGTTTTACACGAGTAAAAAAAAAAAGGTGGTGATTGAATATTCAACATTAGGAAAATGGCTTCATGAATCCTGATCGATATCGCAGAACATACAGCCTCTAATACTGACAATGATAAAGAACTTTTAAGGACACAGGAAAGGTTTGGGTATTAAAAACAAGCACCCGCATGTGTAAAATGACATAGCTTTGGTCAATAAGGGAGAAGGAATTAACATGGGAAATCCCCCTTCCTACTTTGAACACATGGAAAGTCTGATAAAACGAGCAAATTTAAAAATTATCTGACCAAGTTGAAAAAAAAAAACTATAAACCAAACAACCCACAATCAAGTCAACAGCAACAAAAAAGGAAATCGTCAGGTGCCAAAAACAGAGAGGGAACTGGACATCAGAGCCGTGGCCAGGAGCTGAGCCGTGTGACCTGGGAGCGGTGGAGGTGGAGGGCTACGTGAGAGCCACAGCACCCTGGGGCCTGGTCACCTAGGAGGGTGCTCTGGACACCTGGCGTCATTCCAGTTGGGAGTGGGAAGAGGGGCCACCTGACCCACATCACATCAAAACAAATTTACCAAGAGCCGCTCCATCTGTGAACTAGGCACCAACAAAACTCCACCCTTTGACATGGGGAAGGGGCAAGCAATCTTGTCATCCAGCCAGGGTCCTGCACTACCTTTGCAACTGCCTACAAACCTTTAATTGTTTCGATTTTTAACTTCTGCTCTTTAGGGCCGCACCCGTGGCATATGGAGCTTCCCAGGCTAGGGGTCTAATTGAAGCTGTAGCTGCCGGCCTATGCCACAGCCACAGCAACGCGGGATCCGAGCCACGTCTGCGACCTACAACACAGCTCACGGCACCAGATCCTTAACCCAATGAGCCAGGCCAGGGATCGAACCCTCAACCTCATGGTTACTAAGTCGGATTCGTTTCTGCTGCGGGAACTCCCATAGTTATTTCAAAACGAGGTTTAAAAGTTGGAGAGAAGGTTCAAAGAAAGGAAATCATTCCTTCGATTAAGCTGGAACCTACCCCCTTAGACTTGCCACACGGATCCTCTTTCCTCAGGGACCCCCAAATGTATCTGCTCAGAGATCTACAGACAGTGAGCCTGTGCCCCAGCTCAGTTACTCTGGATGAACAGTCTAAAGCACCTCCCCTGTCCCTTTGGGTGTGCCAGCTTTCTGTTCCCAAATCCTTTTTTTTTTTTTGCTTTTTCTTAGGGTCACACCCACAGCATATGGAGGTTCCCAGGCTAGGGGTCTAATCAGAACTACAGCTGCCGGCCTACACCACAGCTCACGGCAACGCCAGATCCTTAACCCACTGAGCGAGGCCAGGGATTGAACCTGCAACCTCGTGGTTCCTAGTCGAATTCGTTTCTGCTGCACCACGATGGGAACTCCCCCAAATTCTTTTGAATGCACATACCTGCCTGAGCCCAGAGTCCTGCTCTTAAAGATATGACATGATTAATAATTAAGCCAGGACCACAGTAAATCACCACTGTCCCCAGCAAATTGAAAGATAATGGATGCTGGGCAAACAGGGGGGCCAGTTCTGTGGCCTGGTCTGGCCCTCAGCATCTCCACTCCACTGTAGGCCTGGCCTCAGGAAGCCCGGTGCCAGCTACTCCCATGATCAGATCCCATCTCCCTGCCAGACTTGTGGTCAGTCTGGGGTCACTGAGCCCTCAGTGAGGCCCTGGGAAGGCATCCCAACCCCGTCCCCTACCCCCGCCCTCACTTTGACGAGGAGGCAGCTCACGCTGAGAGGGGAAGGGACTGGCCCTGTTCACCAAAAAGGCCCCTCAAGAGCAGTAACGTTTTCACAGTCAAAACAGCAGCTTGGATAATGTCAGCCCCAAATTCCCATTTAAAACCCACACAAGAATCCACTTAAACATCGTTGTGTAAGGAGGAGCCTGGAGAAAGTACATATTTACAGAATATATTTATACCTATTTGCTTTCTTTCAACAGTAAAACCTAAAGAGCAATTTGCATTTTTCCTACCTTGTATTTTACTTTGCCTAAGGCAATTTGTGGTGCAGAGAATGGTGGGGCGGGGGGAGGCTGTTTCTCGGCTTTGTCGGGCTTTGCAGAGCAAGGCCAGGGCGCTGGCAAAGCTAACGAAACAGGAGCCCCAGGCCCCTCTCTAGCATGGCCCCTTCATGGTCTTGCAACCAATTTTGTGTTCTTTTTCTCCACAAGGGCCCCCAAAATTATAGAAGCCCCAGGCCCCACCAAACTGGATCCGCCCCTTTGAGGTCGGTTTCCATTTTCCCTTGGAAATGGGCTCCATGTTGGGGAGAACCGTGCATCTGAGCAGGAAAATGGCATCTCAGTAAGAATAAGGAAGAATCATCTACTTGCCTTGAGCTTCTCCTCAGCGTCTTCTATCTGGCTTATGTTGCCAACTTGCTGCTGCTTCTTGGACGCTAACTGCATTAAACATTCTTGGGTGAGGTTCTGTATGCGAAAGAGTTGGGAGAAAAGTCTCAATGCTGTCAATTTTGAGATAACAAGGCTCCCAGGGGCATCTCCTCCCACCCTTGTATTTTTTTCAGCTGAGGTAGCTGAGAGTCAGCAGGTGAGGTGACTTGCCCAAAGTCACGAGGCAAGTTGGAGGATGAACTGGGGCTCGGGCCCCTCTGCCCCTCCGAGGCCCACATCAGCTATGGTCCCCTTTCTTTCTAGTACAGTCTTGTTTGTGACCTGCTTTTCTAGGCCCTCAAACAGGACCTTAATGGAAGCAGCTCGGGGTCAGGGGAAGAGCATTCCGCTAATGATAATAAGCACCTGATACTTGCCTGGCCCTGTGCTAGGAGCTGCCTTCATAGAACTTGCATCCAGGGTTGATCTGTGCTCCTCTGGCCTGGATGGACATTCAGAGGACCTGCATGTGTGAGCGGTCCCCTCTCTCCCCTACCAGACGTGGCTCCCTTCCACATCACTGCTTTTTGCAATTGCTATTTCTCCAAAAGCCTGCTCTGGGACCCTCTCCCCCACAGGTGTGAACTTACCTTTTTTTTTTTTTGCTTTTTAGGGCTGCACCCATGGCATATGGAGGTTCCCAGGCTAGGGGCAGAAAATAGGAGCTGTAGCCGCCAGCTTACAGCAATGCAGGATATGAGCCACGTCTTCAACCTATACCACAGCTCACGGCAACACCGGATCGTTAACCCACTGAACAAGGCCAGGGATCGAACCCGCAACCTCATAGTTCCTAGTCGGATTCGTTAACTGCTGCGCCACAACAGGAACTCCGACCTTACCTCTACGTTCTTATGGCTTGCCTTATACTTAGCTCCTGGGCCAACTGGGAGCTTCTTGAGGGCAGGCCGGCTCCATTCTTGGCTCCCCCGTAGGGACAAGGGGGGTCACCCAGAAGTGTTGGCTAAATTGAGCACACTTATCAGGGGCCACTTATCAGTGGAAAGCTGGAGCCACTCAGCAAGTTATGAGTTCAAGCCCCAGAGTCAGACTGAATCTCCTAGGTCTGAGTCCAGCTCTTCTTCCACATGACCTGGGCAAGTGACCTCACCATTCTAAACCTCAGTTCCCTCAGCTGCCAAAAAGGGGCTAACCCCACAGCATTGCTGTAGAGAATGAGAAGTACACAAAATGCTTGCCGTAGTGCTTGGCAGAGAGGCAGTGCTCAATGGGTGTAATTGGTATTGTGTTTTAATAGCTAACAAGCACTTCCTACTGTGTGCAGTTTTATTCTACCTGGGGGATTGGGAGTGAGCAGTGGGCTTGGAAATACAATAGTAACCCAAATATAAGCTATAGCCTCAACTTTCAGGAGTACATCCTTACCCGTGATTTCTAAGCCTTCAAGTTCAGCTCCTGTCCATCAGACAAGGACAACCCAGCTTCCTGGTGCCTGTGCTCTCCAGACACAGGGTGCTTTTCCTGTCTAGGTACCTGGCAAAACCCTTTTTAATTTTCATGGCCAGTTCCAATGGCACCTCCTCCAGGAAGTCTTCTTGGGTTTCCTGTCCCTACCACTTTGGCTCCCACTGACCACTGTCTCAGGCTTCCCAGTTACAATATCTGTTGTACTGTATTATGACTGTTCTCCCAACACTGGCCAAGGAACTCCTCCAGGTCAGGGGAGAATTGATCTATTCCTTGACTCATGATACAAGGTATGTGCTGAATGGATGTCTGAAGAAAGAATGAATGAGCAGATAGATGACGAATGAACAAACAGGTGAGTGGGTGGGTGTGTGGATGCAAAATGGGTAGGTGAATGGACCTGCCAATTAGAATCAGAAGCCACAGCCACAGCAACGCAGGATCAGAGCCGTGTCTGCAACCTACACCACAGCTCACAGCACCGCTGTATCCTTAAGCCACTGAGCAAGGCCAGGTATTCAAAACTGCGTCCTCATGGATGCTAGTCAGATTTGTTAACCACTGAGCTATGAAGGGAAACTCCTGAAAACAGCATTTTGAGAAGAACTTGGAAGCAGAGGCAGCCCTTGAATCTGGACTCCACCTGCTAGATCCTCCCCCACACGCTCCATTCGCACCTTAGAGCTCTAAGGTTGACACAATGTGATGGTGTTAAGTCTTGCTGTGCAGTGGATAAGTCAGGATGAGGCTAAGTTAATCACGGGTGACTTCCTGAAGGTGGAAGTGACAGAATGAACCTCAGTCTGTGACAGGAAGGTCGAGCCCAGAAAGGTGGAGGGATTTGACCAGAGTCAGGGGATAAATGTGGCCACAAGGCTGGAACAAGAGTCCAGAGCCCCTTCTACTATTAGGATTAAGCATGGGTGAGAGCTCCAACATGAGAATGGGCCCTTAATGGGCAGTCCTGGGTTCAAGGCCTGTCTCTGCCTCCAGGTTGTCCTGCCGTTATGAGGGTGGAACCAAGCGGGTATGGAGGGGGAGGGGCTGAACGGCCTAGGCAGAGGGCCGTTAAGGCTTCTCCCCAGAGCGACGGGGCGGTCCCCAGCCTCTCTGAATTCCAGGAGGGAAGACCAGAGGAGGTGTTTGTGTGGCTTTCTGGGGCTACACGCCTGTTTTCTAAGTGGGACTGATTTTTTTTCATTTTTGTTAAAAGGCAGATTTTCTTGCAGCCCAAAGGCAGAGTGGTGGCCCCGCTGCGGTGGACGAGGTCCAGGGTATCTGGGGATGAGCCGGAGGGGCCCAAGTTCTCACTCACAAACCCACCTTTTCTGAAGCTTAAAAGATGGCCTTGGCTCACCGCCGCCCTTCTTTGGGTTTCAGTTTCTCTTTCTGAACAGGTCGGCCGCCTAGATGTCTCTGGGCCGCTCGGGGGCTTCTGGTCCCAACCGGGAACTGTCAGGGAACCCGGCACGCCCTTCCCCGCCCGTTGCTCCCAGGTTCGCGCCCCCGAGTCCCCACCTGCACGCGCGCCGCCTCCTCCAGCGCTAGACCGACCGGGTGGCCGCGGTGCGCGCCCAGCACGGGACAAAGCGCGCACACGCAGCGGCGGCAACGGCGGCAGAAGAGCTCGGCCACGCGGTCGCCGTGCTCTCGGCAGCGCCGGCCGCGCGCGTCCTCTGGGTCCCCGGAGCCGAGCCCCGCACGCGTCCCGTTTAGCGCCGCTGCGCCCGCCATGCACCCCCAAGTTTGGGGCCGCCACCGAGCAGCAACGGGTCGGCGGGGAATCTAAACTGGAGCGGTGGGGCGGGGCGCTCCTGACCGGCCCAGTTCCGGGAAGGAAAGACAGATGGCAGGGGCGCTGCTGGCAGGTCGGGAACGGCCGCAGCATCATCACCTTCCTGACAGCACGATGTTCTCCTGACGGCACGATGCTTTCCTGCCCAAGCTTGCCTGGGCAGTAAGAGCTCAGGCCTGGTCTCTCGGCTCTGTGTCTGGCCGGGAGGCGGTCACGGAACTAATGGTGGCTCACTTCTAATGGGCTAACTGGAAGGAGGTGGGCTAACTGGAAGGAGGTGGGCTTCCTCGCTGAGTGACGCTCCGCCAGTCATGATCAGAAAACTGCAGCCCTTTGGAAGGGACCGTAATTGGCTCTGGCCTTCCAGGATGCTGCGCATTTACCAGTACTTTTCGCTTTCCCTTCTTTTTTCTCTTTTGGCCTTTCCCCAAGAGAAATAACCATTCCGCAATTGTGAGAGACACTCTGGAAGTTCCCCACACCTAAAGCCCCAGCACCCACGGAGTGTAAATTGGCACAGGCATTGTAGAAAAGGGAATGGAGATTCCTCAAAAAATTAAAAATAGAACTACCACATGATCCAGCAATCCCACATCTGAGTATATCTGAGGAATATGAAGTGAGTATCTCAGATATCTGCATTCCTCTGTTCACTGCAGCATTATCTACAATTAACAAGGTATGGAAACAACCCAAAGTGTCTATCAATGGATAAAGAAGATATGGTATGTGTACGGATATATAGTGAAATGTTATTCAGATTTAAAAGAGGAAATACTGCCATTTTCAAAATGAATGAGCCTGGAAGGCATTATGCTAAGTCAAATAAGCCAAAGACAAATGCTGTATGATATCTAAGTATGTGGAATCTTTTTTAAAAAAGATTTCTATTTATCCTCATAGAAACAGAGAGTAGAAAGGTGTTTGCCAGGGGCTGGTGGAAAGGGTGGGGTAGGGGAAAAGGGTACAAACTTTCAGTTACAGAATGTGTCAGTTCTGGGGATCTAATGTACAACATGGTGACTACAGTTAATAATACTACATTGTAATTTAGTACAATTCAGCAACTTGAAATTTGAGAGTGGATCTCAAATGTTCTCACAAAAACACCAAAAAATGGTAACAATTTGATTGTGTTATTAATCATTTCACAGTGTATTCATCTATTAAATCATCACATCATGTATTTTAAGAACCCACCAATAACCTAAATATATACAATTTTTGTCCATCATACCTTAATAAATCTAAAAGTCTTGGCACCCACTGACAAGGCCCTTGGCTCTTTTTTCTTTTTTCCTATTTTTTTTTAGGAGCTAGGGGTCAAGTCAGAGCTGTAGCCGCCGGCCTACGCTACAGCAACAGCAACGCCAGATCCGAGCCGTGTCTGCAAACTATACACAGCTCACGGCAACGCCAGATCCTTAACCCACTGAGTGAGGCCAGGGATTGAACCCGAGTCTGCATGGATACTAATCAGATTCACTAACAGCTGAGTCACAATGGGAACTCCCTGGCCCTTAGCTCTTAATATCCTTGATCTCTGCCCTGTCTGTGCTCCATTCTTTGCTTGTTTCCAGACCAGGTAACAGGTGGTTTTCTCCCCTTGGAACACTCTATTCTTCAAATGCCCTTTGCTGCGTTTACTCTTATTTATTCATCATGTTGCTGCCTAAGTATCATCTCCAGGAAGTCTCTCTTGCTTCTTCTCCAAGAACAGCCTGCATGTCCCCTACTCTGGCCCTCCCCTTCCTTCCGACCACAACTGAAAACTCTTTGGAGGTCCGCAACCAAATCTGACTTTCCTGTTTTACAGCCAAATTTCTGGCCCACGCAAGTAGGTACTCATAGGTATTTTCAAAAGTTCACTTTACGCCAACTTGCTTTCACAAAAGACCTACATTAGTGCTTGTTTTCACTAACAGAAAGAAATCTGAGGAAGAGGTTCACTTTTATGAAAAAAAAAAAGACGAAAATAGAAAAGAACATTCAGTGTTTGTTTTGCAGCAAGCCGTTGCAGAGGCAGCATGCACCCCAAGCAGTGAGAGTGGCCCACCAAATTCCTTCTCCAGGAACTACACACAGCATCTTAACATCAAGCTGCCGTAGCTCTGAACTGTGTCTATAAGCATCTGTGGCTTATCTTGATTTCTTTTGTGTGTCCGTTAGCAAGATGTGGTAAGGTAATTGCTTCTTCACTTGAGCCACTTTGGCTTGTGAAAGGTTTCATAGGAACCCTCTCCTTTCAGATAGCGAGGGAAACCTGTATTTGGTATTTGTGAAACAAATCAAGGGAAGCTCCATGTATTAAAACGTCTAGGCATATGTTGTTTATTATTTTGTCCCCTTCTTTCCATTGCACAATTCCACATCTATTTATTTTCACTTTTATTTTATTTTATTTTTACAAACGTACAAGGAATTTCAGAAACAACATTAAAACAATCAAACTGTTTCAGGCACGGTTTCTTATTAAAAGCATAGATTGATTTCTGACTTCCTGCTTCCCTCTACGATACAATCTCAATGATTGCAAAGCTAAGGTGGATACACCCCAAAGCTCATCTGCCAGTGTTGTCTTCATTCTCAGAAAGTTCCTGAGTCAACAGGCGGAGGGCTCTTAGGGTATGGAGTAAGGAGATGAGTACACACTCTGCTTGCCCTGAGCCCGAGGGCCCCGCAAAGTCCGGGCGAGTTCCAGTCATCAGTCAGGAACAAAACCGTAATTTTAAAAAAAAGTCTTAAAAAAATATCTGATAAAAATTACCTATCCCTCTCCCTTGCTGTGAAATAATTTAAATAATTTATTGTAGAGGTAAAAAAAAAAGAAAAAAAAAGAAAAAGAAGTTTGTTCTTGGATGCCTTCGCATTGCTTTCAAGCATGAAGTCTAGGTCCCTTAGGGATGCTTGAGAAGGAAGCGATGGCTCTGGGCAGAGGAGGCATGCGGGGAACTTCGCAGACTAGCCCCACCTCCACGCCTTGCAGCCAGTACCTTTGGACTTGATTCTTCATTCTCTGAGGCTACATCTTCCCTTCTGATCTTGGAGATAACAACACCTAGCTGACTCCTGTGAGAGTAGGATGTGTCAGTGAGTGGGGGTGGGAGGGCTTGTAAACTGTAAAGTGCCAGCCACAAATGAGATGAGAGAGGTAACCCCCTCCAGTGAAGCTCTGCTCCCTCCAATTCTGGGATGTGGCCTTTGGCAAGCTTGGCGGGCCCCCAGTGACTGACTAAACGCAAGGAATGTGGGCATCTGGTCTGTGTGGGCAGACAAGGGGACTCAGCCGTGGCTAAGGGAGGGGGCAGTCAGAAGCACAGAGCCCTCATCGGGTTGCTGCTGGGGGTCCCAGAGACACCTTGACTTTTTCAGCTCCCAGCCTGGACTTAGAAGATGGGGTTAAAGAGTCCCAAATGCTGTCTGGTACTCACTGTCCTCATCTTTACTGCAAAAAGGACTAGCCGAGTGAGTCTCTATCCTCACTGAATTGCAGAATCACCTGAGAACTTATAAAAGCATACGCAAGGCCAGGCCCTGTTCTAGAGATTCGGCCTCAGTTGGTCTGGGATTGGGCCTGGACATCGTTATTTTCTAAATGCTCCCAGGGGAATTCTAATGTACAGCCTGAGTTGAAACCTACCAGGCGAGGTGGCCTCCTGCAGGCCGCATCTTAGCTCCAGGATCACCCTGTGCAATGAGCAAAACCCGTTGTCTGCAGCTCCTTGGTAAAGCGGGTCACATTTCACTTCCAACATTTCCCACCTCTAGCTGAGCTGTTGTAAAAGAACCTTAGAGACAGGGCTCAGAAACAGATTCATAACGGAGGGACAGAGAAAAACTCTCAGGCTCAAAGGGAAGGTCAGGGTCATCTGGTCCCACTTCCTTGCCTAGTGCAGTCATCCCTCTCCAGCAGCCCTCACAGGTGGGCAGGCATGCGGTTCCGCTGGAACACTTCCAGTGCTGGGGGCTCCATATCTCCTGGGGATCTATTCTGTTACCTGGAGCTGAAATCTGCCTACATCGTCCTAGAGGAGGCAGGCTCTGTGACCTGAGGACTTTGGTGGAGGCAGTCAGTGATCCTGGGTACCACGCTGCTGTCTGCATCTCCACGTGAGCAGTAGTGTCTACCCACATTTAACTGATTCTGGCGAAAAAGGCATGGCCTCCTGTTTGTGTTCTACAATTAGGCTGAAACTTGACTTACTTCCCTGAAAGTAAACTTCCTCTGCCCTTTGTCAAAATCTTTTGAGTTCCTGCAGCAAACCCAGATCATCACCCGACATGTAGTTTTCCTCAAGTCCTGGCCAAGGTTTCTTATCTCAGGTGGCAGATCTTACAGCAGGCAGTGCATTCCAGGGGCCCCCTGGTTTAGATGGAGAAAGTGGGCCCAGAGAGGAAATGACTTGCAAGAGGTCACTGAGCAACTTGAGGACACAGCTGAGGCCAGAACCAATGGATTCCTGCCCTGTGGGCTGAGAATTGCACAACTGCTGTAGCATAAACAGCAGACAGACAGACCCAGGAGACCAGGAGCTCAGCCCAGCTGTGCCATGAACTCTCTGGGGACCTTGATTTACTTGCCTTTCTCTGGGCCTCAGTTTCCCTACCTGTAAAATAAGGAAGTTGGGCCATATCCCTGGTTTTCAAACCTCTTATTTCCTTTTTTTTTTTTAGTAGCAGAATTACATATCCCATAGAAGTCAATATATAAAACAGAGAGGAGGGGAGCTGTCTGGTTGGAATGGGGTGGGGAGCACAGCCTTCCTGCATAGCCTTCACCCCTTGCTATGGACCTCAGTTTCAAATCCATCGGTAGGTTCACCTCCGAGGTCCTTCCAGCTCTAACTTTCTAGAGTGTTCTTCCCCTTGAGAAGTTATCATGGACCCTTCAAAACAATTAAACAGAAGGCAAGGCATCATCTAAAAACAGTCAGTTCAGACACTGTTGTTTCAAGAAGGCAAATAGAAAATCGGCACCAGGTCCCACTGGAATCTTTCAGCGACCAAGAGTTTTGTTTCTAGTAAAAAATATAGAAATAGTGGTGGGTCTCGGGGGACCTGTGGTGTGGTTCCGGACCTCCACGTGGAGCCAGGTGGTGTCCCTGAGGGCGGAGGAGGGCAGAGGCCTCTGCTCAGAACCTTTCTGAGCCCATCCGCAAGTTTTTGATTTCCAGTTCCAGTTGTTTGGCCTGGACCTCGCGCTGGGTCAATAGCTCTCGGAGCCTTCGGATCTCCTCCTGTTGCCGATAGAACATCTGCAGCAGCTGGGAAAGCACAGAACAGAGGAGAAGGTCACCTGGGTGCCCAGGGATGCAAGGGGCAGGATATCAACAGAATTAAACATTGTCCCTTTTCTGACTCAGATTAAGTTAGCATGGCGCTGAAGCCGGAGGGGCTTCAGGGATCTTTTGCAAAAACCTTGTTTTCTTGACCCAATGAATGAAATTTTAAAAGACTTGACACTTCAGACATTTTTGGCCTTCTAAGATTCCCACATGAGTGGAGCAAAGGATATTTGGCCCTGAAGTTTTGGAGACTGGCATTTTCACTGTGTGACCTCCGGCAAGTTACTTACCCTCTCTGAACTTAAATATCCTCTTCTGAAACTAAGAGTCAGAAAACTAACCTCAGCAGCATTACAATGCTGCTGCTGTAGAGAATGGTACTAGATGTCCAATGGGTGTCCCTGCTAAAGATCTTCATTATTCCACTGGGTGCTGATAACACCCCTGTGAGGGTGGTAGTATTAGTACCCCAACTTTACCGCTGTGGAAACTGAAGCTAAGAGAGATTCAACCTTTGGGTCCCAGGTCCTAGAGTTAGTACTCAGTAGAGCCAGGATCAGAATCCTGCTGTGAGACGCCAGCCCTTGTGGTTTTAGCTACTATACACTGACTTCCAGGGCTGTTGAGAAAACCCAACAGATATGTAGACAATATATCCAAAGTGCCTCCCTACCCAGAATCTGGCACACAGTAAACACTTAGCAAATGCTGACTGTGAGAGCACAGAAAATCCTAGAGTATCAGAACTGGCAGTGTCTGTAATATCCACCAGGTCAAACCCTCTTCATTTTACAGATCCACCTGTAAGTAAACCCGCCATCTTGGCATACAGACGGGGCTTATTACCTGTTTGTTGAGTGAATTAGCAAAATGCGTTAAGCGGCTAGGCCAGGCCATGCAGCTGGTTATTTTTCTCACCCATTTTCCTCCCTCCTCATTCCAGCTGCTCACAGCTGCCTCCCCTCTCCATGCAGATCCACCCCACCGGGGTTCACACCTCATTCTCTGTCTTTGGTGGGGGGCATTCAAAGATGTCAAAGCCATTTGTGAGCCAGCTTTTCTTCTCCTCCAGCCTGTGTTCTGTTGCCCACTTTGGCGCCCTCTCCTCCAGCAGAGAGAAAGGCCTCTGGCTATCTTCTGCAACCAGCCTTTCTGTCTGGTTGGAGAGCCGCGGTGAGGTGGGCGCCGTGGCGTTGGAGAGGGGTCTCTCTGGGGCCAGAGGCCTGGGGCTCAGCAGCTCGGAGCCAGGCCTAAGGGACATCAGGACTGGCCCTGGGAGGGAGGCAAAAGGCTGTGTGAGGACTGACTGCCCCTGAGCAGATGGCACGGGGGCACTGACACACGCAGGCACACACACGCAGAGCCACACGCAGGCATAGGATACACGTGACAGCTGTGGGAGATACGGCCACATGCAGACAGACACAAACCCACAGACGGGGGCAATCAGTGTACAAATTCGCATTTCTGTGATTACCAAGAAAGGCTTGGTTTGCAGGAGCTGCTCCCAAACTCTGTGAGCTCCTCGGGCGAAGCCTTGACCTTGTTCTCTAAGGACAGTCTGGCCTGTGTTGCACTCTGCCACCTACCAGTTCATGAATTCTCCCAGCACCCCGAGAGGCAGGGGGGACGGGCATCACAGATACAATGAGAAAAGGGAGCCCAGAGAGGAGCGGGACTGTCTTAGAGATTCATGTAATAGGAAGAGGGCACCAGGAAGCTTGCAGCGGGGGGTGGGAGAGGGGAGGGGGGATGCGAGCACGCGCCGCCTTCCCCTGGGCCGCCCTTACGCTGACTGGCCAGGGAGGCAGAGTCAGGGCAGGCAGAGTGGACAGGAGAGCCCAGGCACGGGCTGCTGCCTAGAGGGCCTCTGGGGTCAAACAGTAATTGCAGAGGTGGCCGGAGGATGGGTTGTGGGGGGGCGGGGATCCAGCTGAGACTATCAAGTCACTGCACAGCCCGGAGTTTAAAGACGTTTTCTGTGGAACAAAATCTCTTGATTCAGAGGGAGTTTCCTCAGCCACTTGGGACAAGCCCCTCCCTTCCTGGACCCATATGTGACTAACCCCTGGGGACCAGTGGTCTAGGACCAATCCCCCGGGGTTACAGGAGAACTCAAACACCAGCCAAACACTTCCCAGCTACTTGGGGCCACAACACTGTCTCCCCCACATTCACCCAAGGCCCTCTCTCTCTGCCTTCCTCACCTTTATTCATCCCGCTGAGCCACTCCTGGGCCGTCATAGAGGGCTGGGCGCCTGGCGTGGGTGGGTAGATGTCCTCTTGGTAGGATTCTGACTGCAGGAGAATCAGGACAGTGAGGGCAGGGAGCACCCGTAGTGAGCTGGGGGTGCGGGCTCTCCCCAGCCTCTGTGAGCTGAGGAAACCGAGGCCCAGAGAGCAAAGTGACATGCCCAAGGTCACAGAGCAACTCAAGAGCAGAGGTAGGGCGACAGTCAGGACGCCTAGCTCCCGGGGACAGCTCGCTGACCAGGAGAAAGGCCTTCCCCTTGAGGCCGTCAGCCACCCTATTGCTGCCCCAGGGGCGTGGGCTCCAGGCTCCGAGTCCTGGGGTCCTTCTTTCTCCCGCAGGGGTTCCCCGCCTCCCTTGCAGACAGCCCCACCACCCTTACCCGTCGGGGTACAATCATGGATATGGGCTCAATGAGGCTTTTGGTTGTAATCAGCTTGTAGAAGCGGAAGATCTCGCAGGAGGACACTTCAAGACCTCTCTTTGGCATAACACCTGCGGACAGATGGCCAAGGGGAGCCCAGAGGTTCCTCAGGGTGGGCTGCACACCTGGAAATGAACAGAGACTACCCTCCTCCCACCGCCTTTCCTTCGACAAACCGTCCCCCACTGGGCCAGGACCTGTGCTGGGGAAACGGGGTTGAAATCATCAGACTCTGCCCCCACCTGCAAGGATTTAAGTGATTTTAGCTGAATCTTTAGAGGCGGTGTGCTCTGCTCAAGGCCCTCCACTGCCACCCCGCAGTTCTTAATAGATTGACTCCAGCTTCCCTTTGATTAGTCTTAACATGCTATCTTTTTTTTTTTTTTTTTTTGTCTTTTTAGGGCTACACCTGTGGCATATGGAAGTTCCCAGGCTAGGGGTCGAATCGGAGCTGTAGATGACTTCCTGTGCCACAGCCACAGCAATGACAGATCTGAGCCACGTCTGCAAAACTATACCACAGCTCATGGCAACGCCGGATCCTTAACCCACTGAGCGAGGCCAGGGGTTGAACCCTCATCCTCATGGATACTAGTAGGGTTCATTGCTGCTGAGCCAATTCCTTAATATGCTGTCTTTCTCCATTCCTTTATTTTGTTTATTTATTTATTTTTTGCTTTATAGGGCCATACCATAACTGCAGCATATGGAAGTTCCCAGGCTAGGGGCTGAATTGGAGTTGTAGCTGCTGGCCTACATCACAGCCACAGCAACTCAGGATCCAAGCCTTATTTGCGATGTATACCACAGCTGGATCCTTAACCCACTGAGGGAGTCCTCATGGATACTAGTCGGGTTCGTTGCCGCTGAGCCATGACGGGAACTCCTTAATACGTTATTTTTCTCCATTCCTTTATTTATTTATTCCTTTATTTATTTATTTGCTTTATAAGGCCATACCATACCTTCAGCATATGGAAGTTCCCAGGCTAGGGGTCGAATTGGAGCTGCAGCTGCTGGCCTACACCACAGCCACAGCAGCTCAGGATCCAAGCCTCATTTGCGACCTGCACCACAGCTGGATCCTTAACCCACTGAGGGAGTCACGGATACTAGTGGGGTTCATTACTGCTGAGCCACAAAAGGAACTCCGCCATCCGTTTACTTTTTTATTTTGTCTTTTTAGGGCCGCACCCGTGGCATATGGAGGTTCCCAGGCTAGGGATTGAATTGGAGCTGTAGCCACTGGCCTACACCACAGCCACAGCAATGCAGGATCCGAGCCGCATCTGAAACCTACACCACAGCTCACAGCAACGCCAGATACTTAACCTACTGAGCAAGGCCAGGGATTGAACCTGCGTCTTCATGGATGCTAGTCAGATTCATTTCCGCTGAGCCATGAGGGGAACTCCCATCCCTTTACTTTTAATCAAGCTGTGTCTTTATGTATAAGTGGGTTTCCTATAGACTGCATATAGTTGCATCTTATTTTGTTTTGTTTTTTATCCCCAAACACACTTAAAAAGTAGAGCCTCTCTCTTAGGTCAATGCCTCCTATTGCCTTGCTACTGTTTGGGCTAGAACACCTTCATCCTCTCCCCATGCTGTGCTCTGCTTCCCTTTTGGCTCCTCAAGTCTTGCCTCCTCCAGGAAGCCCTCCCTGACTTCCTCTTGTGTGATTCTAGAGAACTTCCCACACACCTCGACCAGAATTCTCATTAACTCAGAAAGCTGATCTGCTCTCTCCCCTCTGGAATGTGGGCCCCTCCAGGGCTAAGCCTGAATCTGACTTATCTTTGTCTCCAGAGGCCCCAACTGGCCTTGGTGTCCCACACTCACCGATCCCCTTCTGTGGGTTATAGGAGCGGTATTCGGTCAGGTAGTTCAGGTGTGGTTTGTCGGTGCTCACCTCATAATAGCGGATATTCCCATCTCCCTGAGGAGGGGAAGGTACAATTCAGAGCTGGGTCCCATCAGCTCCCCCACTGGCCCCCACTGCCATGCAGCAGAAACCTGGCATTCACTATGAGTCAGGAGTTGGCAGAGCCACCTCACATAAGGGCACACCAAAGAACTGTCACTAAGGCAGCCGGGGGGGGGGGGTCCTTATTTTAACACTCAATCCTCCCAACCATGACCAGAAGCCCACGCATGTGCCTCCAAGGCAGAGGCTCTGGGAGCACAGGCCTGAACCCCACTCCCATCTGAGAGTCGCACACAAAGGTCAGAAGTGGGGTGTCGGTGGGTCTTACCCCTGGGGCAGTTCTGGCTGTCACTGTCATAATGACTGGGCAGAGGTGGGTGGGTGTGGCTCCTGGCATCAGTGGGTAGGGGTCAGGGATGCCAAATACAGGATGGTCCTATTCAATGAAGACCCACTCTGCTCCAAATTGGAAGGTGCCACTGCTGAGAAACACCAACTGGTCCCTCCTCATCTGGACCCAGAACTGGGGAAGGACTAGCTCAGGGTGTCTGGCCAAAGCCGTGGCCCCGGGTGTTCCTGTGGAGCCGGGAAGGTGGGAGATGGGTGGGGGCTCACCAGGGGCGAGAGTATCCAGCCACTCTTGCCTGTCCCTGCCCCTGCCCTGCACCCCGAGGGCCCCAGGCTGCTGTCTGGCCACCAGGGGGACTAGGCTTGGGGTAGTCCTGCCTCCTGCCTCGGGTCCAGGCAGCCACCTCCGTCCCGTGCCACACTGACCTTCCCCACCACGTAGAGCATGTTGGTGTCCGGGTCATAGAAGGGAAACAGCACACCTGAGGAGCCATCCAGGTCCTCCTCTGTGAGAGGCACAGAGAGGTCGTCCTGCAAGGGAAGGGAGACCAGGAAGGCCTGTGGGGCACTCACGGAGGCCTTGGTGGTGCTCGCTGTTCGGTGTGCACGTGTGTGAGTGAGAGAAAAAGAGAGATCCCCACCTTTTCTCTTGCCAGCCTTTTGCCTTTAATGAATCTCTTCTCACACACGTCACTCCAGCCCGCCCCCTCCTGCTTTATATCTACTACGGCAGAAGGAGATTCAGAGAGAGAGGAAGCGATTTGTCCAACTCTGGCCAAATGCTCCTTCAAATCAGTACTACTTGGCCTGGCTCCTTCCCCCCCCCCCCCCCCCCACCGGCCCAGAAGGCCCCCTCCCCTCCTTCTCCCATCCCCTCTATCCCCGTCCCAGACCCGGCCAACTCCCCTCCCCCACATGGAGGCTTCTCCTGTGTCCTGACCCCTCCCCATCCTTGAGTGACAAGATGCACAAGGACTGGGCAGGCACCACCAGGCTGTTAGTGGCGTCTCCCCGGTTTTCATCAATCAGTTCTATCAGTGAGTAAGTGTGTGAATGAACAAATGAAGTGAGCACTCAGCTGAGGGGTGCTGGTGGGGTTGCTCAAAAGACTCACCTGGTCCCACAGGGCCATCTGCCGGTTGTTCCATCGGGATGTGCCAGTGGACAGCAGCTTCTTCAGGTTCCCCAGAAACAGCACTTTGTTGGCCCGGTGCCCCTTGTAGCTGGCTTCCTGGGGGGACATGTGTAGTCAGGGAGTCCCTGCCTTGACTTATGCTACTTCTCCACCTGGAATTTCTTCCTTTGCCATCCCGGCTCTGCCTGGAGAATCATGCTAGAGATACCACCTCCAGGAAGCCTTCCTGGTTCTCTCCCATCCACATGGTTATCTTTCCCACTATTTTTGTTTAGAATTTTTTGTTGTTGTTTTCTTTTTAGGGCTGCACCTGCAGCATATGGAGGTTTCCAAGCTAGGGGTCAAATTGGAGCTAGAGCTGCCGGCCTTCGCCACAGCCACAGCAATGCGGGATCCGAGCCTCGTCTGCGACCTGCACCACAGCTCACAGAAATTCTGGATCCTTAATCCAGTGAGCGAGGCCAGGGATCGAAACTGAAAGCTCATGGTTCGTAGTTGGATTCATTTCCACTGAGCCATGACAGGAACTCTTTTTCTGAGCTGGGACAGAGGCAAATTTTGGCCCAGCTCCATGCTCTTCTAAAAGATTATTATTGAGTATCCACTATATGCAAGGAATGGGGCTGGGTGGGCACTGTCACTTGGCTTACCTCATTTAATCCTCCCAGAGGAAGGACTAGTGGCCCATTGTTGCAGATGAGAAAATAGAGGCTCAGAGAGCAGAAAGTGCTTGTCTAAGGTCACACAGTGCATAAACAGTGGTGCCCTCAGGTCTCTCGACCCCATGTCATGCCTCCTGACAGAGCCGAGGCACAGTTTCAAGCTTTGGAGGTAGACCAGGTTCAAGTCCCAGCTTTCAATGTGGGCAAGCAAGTCACTTAGCCTCTTTGGCTTCAGTTGCCTCATCTGAAAAATGGGAATGACATAGTCTACACCTCCCAGCAGATGGGGATCATGCATCTGGCTTGACCAGAACACTGACAGCATTACTGCCCTGTTCTCAGAAACTTCCCTCGTTCCCACCCCACTCCTTGCTCCTCCACCCCCAGCCAGACCCCAGCTCGGCACCGACCTGGAGCACAGCGCCTGCTCGGGGGTCGAGAACCCGAATCTTGCGGTCTTTACAGGCAGTGGCCAGCAGGCTGCCGTTGGTGTTGAAGGACATGGAGAGGATCACGTCTTGGTGACAGCTAATTGTCCTCACAGGGCTCATGATTACAGACTCCTTTGTATCCAGGTTCCAGACCATCACCTGCATGGCAGAGAGCTGGCTCTGAGCACAGTGGGCACCCCACCCCGCACAGACTCATACACCAGCCAGGCTGCAGTGAAACACGGTATCCCCGGGAGGGAAGTCACAGATGGCAGTCTGGCCAAGAGGCCTCGGGTGGGAGGATGGATCTGGCAGCTAAGGCTGCCACGTGGCAGGAGGGGGAAGCCGGGAGTCAGGCTGTCTGGCAAAGAAAAGAAAACACCATCTGTTTGGAGCAGTGAGACATCCATGCTGGGAGGGCCTGAGGGGACCAGCTAGTCAGGGGGTTTCAGTCATTAGCAACAGCTTCCACCATGCAGGTAAAAAGGGGCTGCCATGGTTAGCTGCACAGGCTGTGCACTGCACAGCTCTGGAGAAACCCATTCCCATGGTTTATAATGTAAATAGTGCCCCCTGGAGTTGTGTACAGGATAAACTGTATAACCATAGCAGTAGCATACCCTACATAAACAGGTAATAAAGCACTTCTGATCAGAAAGGGTAAAGGCCCTCTCAGCCACTCCCATCCCGTCCTCTTATCCATCACTAAGGCCCTGAGCTACATCTGTAAAGCCCTACAGAGCTGTGAAGGGAAGAGTTTAAAAGCCACAGCTATGACCACAATGATCCCATTTGGGTACAGACTGAGAAACTGAGGCCCAGAGAAGACCATGGACTTTCCCAGGTCACACTGAAAGTCAGGGACTGAGTGGGAATAGAATATAGGTCTCCTTGGGAGTTCCTGTTGTAGCTCAGTGTTAATGAACCCAACCATTATCCATGAGGATGCAGGCTCGATCCCTGGCCCCGCTCAGTGGGTTAAGGATCCAGCGCTGCCATGAGCTGGATATGTATATGTTGCAGACATAGCTTGGATCCCTGCATTGCTGTGGCTTTGGTGTAGGCCGACA
This sequence comes from Catagonus wagneri, assembly GCA_004024745.2. Taxonomy (NCBI): domain Eukaryota; kingdom Metazoa; phylum Chordata; class Mammalia; order Artiodactyla; family Tayassuidae; genus Catagonus; species Catagonus wagneri. The sequence continues at coordinate 33,654,350 of PVHT021183634.1, read as the reverse complement.
GCTGCAGCTCTGATTCAGCCCCTAGCCTGGGATATTCCATATGCCAGCAGGTTCCCAATCCACAGGGCTCCCAACTTGCAAGCTTGGCAGTCTTTGGATCAGGAGGAGGCTTCTCCAGGCAGGATCCATCCCATTCTCTCCAGGAAGACAATGGATTGAATAGTGTCCCCCAAAACTCATGTCTACCTGGAACCTCAGAATGTGATATTATTTGGAAATAGGTCTTTGAGGATGTAATGGGTTACAATGAGGTCACACTGGGTTTGGGTGGGCCCTAAATCCAGTGACTCGGGTCCTTATAAGAAGAGGAGAGGACACAGATACACAGAGAAGGCAGAAGACAGAAGCAGATGGGAGTGGTGCAGCTACAAACCAAAGAATGCTTGGAGCCACTAGAAGCTAGAAGAGGCCAGAAGGATTCTGCCCGAGAATCTTTGGAAAAACCATGACCCTCCTAAAACCCTGATTTTGGATTTCTGGTCTCCAAAACTGTGTGAGAATACATTTTATTTTTGTTTGTTTTGTTTTGTTTTGCTTTTTAGGGCATGTGTGGCATATGGAAGTTCCCAGGCTAGGGGTCTAATCAGAACTGCAACTGTTGGCCTACACCACAGCCATAGCAATGTAGGATCCAAGCTGCGTCAGTGACCTACACCACAGCTCACAGCAACACCAGATCCTTAACCCTCTGAACGCGGCCAGGGATCGAACCTGAGTCTGCATGGATATTAGTTGGATTCGTTTCCACTGCACCACAACAGGAACTCCTGAGAATATATTTCTGTTGTCCTAACCCACCCAATTTGGTCCTGTGTCAGGACAGCCTCAGGAGGCTGACATACAGACCTACCTTGTAGTCATAGCCGGAGCTGAAGAGGATGTCGGCGGCCGTGGGGTGCCATTCCACCAGACCCACTCTGCGGGCGTGGCCCACCAGCTCCTTCTTGCAGGCTGTGAGGTTCTTTGTCATCAGCTGCTTGGGGATGTCCCAGATTTTAATCTGTCCGGGGAGACACAGCCCAAGGGGAGTGTAAGCCAGCACCCCCACAACCCCAAGCCACAGAACTGGCAGTGCTCAGCAGAAGGGCCAGGGGAACTCTCTGTATCTAACTGTCACTCAGTGGAGAGGCAGCTGGGACCCCTCAAAGGGACAGGGGCTTTGCCAAGGTCCTCCAGCCTAAGCAGGGACTGGAGATGAGCCCAGGCCTCTGATAATCCTTGCAATTCTAATGACCTGAGGCAGTGGGTTGAGTGGATGGGCCACAGGCCTGATTCCCAGGCTGGAGTTCAGAGATACATCTCCGGGCGTCCCAGCCTAGAATATCCCTTAAAGTACAGTAGTCTATCCCATCCTGGTCCCAAAGGCTTAGGGTAGAGCTTTGAAAGCCAAAGAGAATGGTTTATGCTACTTCCTTAGGGCACTAGGGAGCCAGAGCAGTCTCTGGAGCAAGACAGGGCAGGGAAAATCCCTTTCTTTATAGGGGGGCCCTTGGATGGCCCAGAAGAGGAAAGACTAAAGGCCAGGAGGCAGGGTTGGATAGAGTCACAGGCCTATATTCCACAGTGAGGGCCTGGTAGGCGCGGCTGGGGCTTCCTTCCAGAGTAGTGTTGTTGAGGATGGAAAAGGCTTACATGATACAAAGTAGGCTCCCCTTCATGGAGGCATAGAAATGGAGGTACAGAGCGATGCTGCAGAGGTTGACAAAAGTTTTCGCAAAAGATGGGCTTTCCCACCGGAAAACGAATCTCACTGAATCTTCGTTAGACGGGTGGGAGCTATTATACCCACTTTACAGGTGAAGGACTGAGACTCATAGAGAGGAGAGGTGGTGCCCCAAGTCCCACAGAGCCCAGAACTTCTCCTCCTCAATCTAACTTACCCCCTCTGCACACAGAGACCTCACCTCACGAAGGATGAAGGAGTGGGGAGTGCTGGAGCTGAGCCCCGTCACCACTGTCTCCCTCTGCCCCAGTCCTAGTCCTCCCAGGAAAGGGAACCGCACTGACACTCACCGTGGCATCTTCTGAACAGGAGGCGATCTCAAAGTCATCAAAAGGATTCCACTTGACATCTAAGACGTTCCCTCTGTGCCCGCAGACCTTCGGGTAGTGGGGGTCCAACTTTCCCGTCTGTAAAGCAGTGCCCAGGAAGGTTGGGGAGGGGAGGGGGCTAACTGCACTTTAGCATCTGGATGGTCACTCAGCAAACACTGAGTAGACAGGAAAATGGACTGGGTGTGAATCTAGGACTTACCACTAATCCCTGTGTGATCCTGGGGGGAGTCGTGGCACTTAGCCTCAGTGTCTTCCTCAGTAAAATGGAGGCAACGACAGGTATTTCAAAGGGTTCATGTGAGGATCGTAGGAGACAAACTGTGGGAAGTGTCTAGCACAGTGCCTGGCACATGGCAGGTGTTTTAAAAAAAATGACATTCCCGGAGTTCCCGTCGTGACTTGGTGGTTAATGAACCCGACTAGCAACCATGAGAATGCAGGTTCGATCCCTGGCCTCGCTCAGTGGGTTAAGGATCCGGGGCTGCCGTGAGCTATGGTGTAGGTTGCAGACGCGGCTCGGATCCCACGTTGCTGTGGCTGTGGTGTAGGCTGGCGGCTACAACTCCGATTCGACCCCTAGCCTGGGACTCTCCATATGCCACAGGTGCAGTCCTCAAAAGACAAAAGACAAAAGACAAAAAAAAAAATAAAAATAAAAAATAAAATAAAAAACAAAGGACATTCCCTTCATATACTGCTGGTGGGAATGTAAAAATGACTCAGCCACTGGCAGCTCCTCAAAAGGTTAAATAGTTATTATATGACCCCTTAATTCCACTCCTAAGTCTATCCACAAGAGAAATAAAAACACAGGTCTACAAAAAACTACTATCCTAATGTTCATAGCAGTATAATTCTTAATAGCCGAAAGGTGGAAACAACACAAATGTCTAACACTGAATAAATATAGATAAAAAATGTAGTATTGGACTATTATAGATGTAAAATGTACAGTGGACTATTTTCTAGTCAAAAAGGGAAATAAAGTACTGATACATACTACTGCATGGATGAACCGTGAAAACGTCACATTAAGTGAAAGAAGCCAGACATAAAAGCCACATAATGCATGATACACTGTTTGAGTAAATTAACGTAACATAACCCTTGGAACCCAGAATTCGGAAGCCTGACTAATGCATATGAAAAATCTATAATAGGTAAATCCATAGAGACTAAAAGCAGCTTAGTGGTTGCGTAGGGCTGGGGGGAGGGGGCAATGTGGAGTGACTGCTCATGGATATGGCGTTTATTTTGGGGGTGGTAAAATTATTTTCAAATTAGTGTTGATGGTAACACAATCATGTGAATATCTAAAAACTATTTTTTTTGGGGGGGGCAAACTTTTGTGGAAGTTCCCAGGCCAGGGGTCAAACCTGGACCACAGCAATAAGCCGCTGCAGTGACAACACTGGATCCTTAACCTTTTGCACCACAGAGAACTCCTTAAAACTCATTGATTTGTGCACTTAAATGCTGAATTTTATGGTGAGTTATATTTCAGTTAAAAAGAAAGGGCAGGAGTTCCTGCTGTTACACAACGGGATCGGCAGCATCTTGGCAATGCTCGGATGCAGGTTCAGTCACCAGTCTGGCACAGTGGGTTAAGGACCTGACATTGTCACGGCTGTGGCTTAGGTCACAACTGTGGCTCAGATCTGATCCCTGGCCTGGCAACACCATATGCCTGGGGGTGACCAGAAAAGAGGAAGAAAAAAAAAAAGAGAACAAACAAACAAAAAGGTATTTAAGTCCAAACTCCAGACTTTCTGAAAAGACAGAATCCTTCCTTGTAGAATTAGCCAAAAATTTTTTTACAGAGCTCCAGGGCTCGAGAGCTCTGAGACCAAAAAATGGTGAACACTCCAAAGCTTGCCTATCCGGCACCTGTGTCAGGTGTTACCAATGGACCCTGATGGGAGGAGGCATTTACCAGGTCACAGGGGTGTGAGGGCCAGAGCTGGGCTGGAGTCCCCGGGTCTGGCTCCTAAGTGTGGGTCTGTGGCTAGCTTACTTTGCTCTGAGGGAGCAGCAGCCGTCTCTGAGTCAGTGTCCAGCCACACTTCCTGCACACAGCCTTTCCCATCTCTTGGATCATTTTCTGGGTCAAAGCGCATGAGCAGCGCTGGGCCTTTTGCTATGGCACACCCAAGTACTCTCAGGGCCTTGATCTCTGCATTCTGGCCCAGGGCCATGCCCCCGTTTCTGCCCTGAGGGTTTCTCAGAAGAGCTGATTGTCCCCTGGCCTTGGCCGACCGGAGGCAATCCGCCCGGGAGCCCCATTCAGACTCCCGCCTCTCTGCTCTGTCAAACCATGGACTCAGAGATGCCTGACAGCCAGGCCTGGCTCTGACAGGTGCTCCTCCCAGGCCTCTAAGAGCAGAGGCCCCAGCCCCAGACAGCTTCTCTTCCTTCTCAGTGAAAAAGGGCTGGCTGGTGCTCCCTGGAGGCTGGCAGGCTCTGTGGCTAAAAGGGTTTGTGCTGAGGACTGACATTAACAGGCATTAGCCAGCCTGATGGGCTATTGACCCAGCTGCTAAAAGCCTGTGAGGGCAGGGACATTTATAATCAGGAGGCTACTACTGCCTTTTAGCTCATTAGGGCAGCAGTCAGCCAGGGACAGGCCTCTGATTTATGGGGGTGCAAGCTCTAAATCAGAGGAGATACACCTGCCCTCCTCCTAGACCCCAGGGAGCTGCTCAGCCTGGAGAGATGGCACCTCTGAGTCTCTGAGGAATTGCCCTGGGGCAGACAGAGTGGACAGGACCCCAGGAGGGAGAGCCAGGTGGGAGGGGACCTCTGCTGCCATGATGGGAGAGACTGTGGGGTCTGTGGAAGAGATTTTCCCTGAAAATTAAAAAAAAAAAGAGAGAGAGAATAACCATACCCTGCCTTTCTAGAAGGGGAATCTGAGTGTGGAGGGAACAAGTATATAGGGAAGGCTCTGAGGTTCAAAATATCAGCTGGGATGAGATTGAAGGGCTTTTTTTTTTTTAAGGCTGCACCTGCCGTACATGGACGTTCCAGAGCTAGAGGCTGAACCGGAGCTGCAGCTGCCGGGCTACACCACAGCCACAGCAATGTCAGATCCAAGCTGTGTCTGTGACCGTACACCATGGCTCACAGCAACACCGGATCCTTAACCCACTGAGCGAGGCCAGGGATTGAACCCAAATTCTCATGGATCCTAGTAGAGTTTGTTATCACTGAGCCACAAAGGGAACTCCGGGATTGAAGGGCTTTGATCAGAAGGGCAGGACTTTGTGTGCAGGCAATGGGGAAGAAGGGGTCCTGGGAGGTGTTTAGGGAAGGGCGTGACATAGTTTGACATATGCTTAATAAGGGTCCAGCTGGCCTCTAAGAGCACAGCAGTGAAGTGCTCCCCTCCCCCGACCCCGCTCCCAAGCATCTATAGTCTGTGTGTTCACTGACACCCCTTTGGCCCATGCCCTCTCTGGTGATGCTGCAGGACCCACCTCTGGAGCCCTGCCTGCTCTTGCAGACATTCCTCTTGACCTCCACACTCCATGGCAAAGTCCACCTCCTACCCTAAGAGGGTGGGTCTACTGTAGGCCAGGCTCCAAGATCCAGAGCCCAGCCTGGCACATCTCCAGGCTCAGGGCTGGCCCGTCCCCAGACTTTCCCACTGCACCTTTGTTCCCTGAACACAGCCCTTGGTTGCCTAGGCTGCAAGCGCCACCCTGCAACGGGCTCAACCTGGGTCACAGTGTGTAAGAGGAAGGGACTGCGAAGTCATTCGCTTCAGGACATCTGACACCACCTGGAGCAGCCTGGCCCTTCTGAAAATAATTTCCGGGACACAGCTGGTGAGGCCAGCCACCTTCCAATCCTACGCTCCAATAAAGAATTACCTAGCTTGGGATTTCCCATTGTGGCTCAGCAGTAATGAACCTAACTGGTATCCATGAGGATTCAGGTTCGATCCCTGGCCTCACTCTGTAGGTTAAGTATCTACCTTTGTGTCAGAGTTTTTTTCATAACGATTAAAAAAAGAATTTAGAAAGAATTAGAATAGAGCCTAGCTGCTGAAAATGTAGTTTGTAAACAGCAGAATTGTTATCACCTGGGAGTAGAGAGGCCAGATTTAGCAAATAAAAACAGAGGATGCCTAGTAAAATTTGAATTTCAGAGAAACAGCAAAGAATTATTAGGAGTATTATGTTCCATGTAAAATATTACTTATGCTATAAAATTATGTATGAAAATAGCTTGGCAGTTTCTTATAAAATTGGAACATGTGACTACTTTATGATCCAGCCACTGCACTCCTGTGCATTTACCCCAGAAAAATGGAACTTATTTATGTTCAGAAATTGGTACACAAATGTTTATAGTGGCTTTATTCCTAACAGCCCCAAACTGGAAACAGTCCAGATGGCCTTCAACAATGAATGGTTTGACAAACCGCAAGGAGCCCCATCACAGACTACTGCTCAGCAATAAAAAAGAATGAGTAACATGCAACAACCTGGATGGAGCGCCAGAGAATTGTCCTGAGTGAAACAAAGGCAAGCCCAAAAGACTACATAGTGTATGTTCCATTCATATGACATTCTTAAAACGGCAAAACTAAAGAAACGGAGAACAGATTGGCTATGGCCCGGGGTTAAATGAATGTGGGGGTGGAGGGAAATGGTTGTGACTGTAAAAGGCAACGTGGGAGATATCTGTGAGATGGCAACATTCAGGCTCACTAAATCGGAAACTGCAGTAGATACTCAGGTGTGAGCTCTGCTTAGTGGCTTCTAGCTCCTGCTGTGCCTGGACTCCTAGGTAGCCATGAACATGTATCCTCTAGCTATTGATGATGTTCCCAAAAGCCCAAAGGGAATCACACACTTTACGCAGGATCAGGTTGAGCTGACAGACAGCTGAGTTTCAACCCTCAGGTGGGTTCCCACTAGACTCAGAATAGAGCCAGAACTGCTGCCCTGGCCTACAAAGCCATTACCGTTCTGCCCTGCTCTCCTCTCTTACCACACCTCCCACCATGCTTGCCTATGAGACAGTGCACCACTTCGTTTCTCAAACACAACAAACCCATTCCCAGCTCAGGACCTTTGCATTTGCTATCCGTTCTTCATGAACATTCTGCCTGTAGAGCTTCAAGTGGCTTTCCGTGCAAATATTGCCTCCCTAGAAAGGCCTTCTCTCCAGTCTATATAAACTAGAATTCCCACCCAGGTCACAACCCATCACATCAGACCCATTTATTTTCTTCCTATCCAGAATTAGTACTCACTTACACTGAATAGTTCATGCTAGCTAGAAAGTGACAGTTCTGAAAGAGTCTGAGTAATAAAAATCAGAAAAATACATTAATCAATTAACCAATCAATTAAGAATATAGTTTGTTGGTAGAATAATTTTTTTTTTTTGGCCTCACCCATGGCATGCAGAAATTCCTGGGCCAGGGATTGAACCTGCATCACAGCAGCGACCTAAGTCACAGCAGTGAAAACGCTAGATTCTTAACCCACTGTACCACCAGGGAATTCCTAGGCTGGGGTCGAATCAGAGCTTTAGCCCCTGGCCTACGCCACAGCCACAGCCATGCCAGATCCGAGCCGCGTCAGTGACCTACAGCACAGCTCATGGCCTACATCACAGCCACAGCAACTCCCCACCCTTTAGCCACCGAGCGAGGCCAGGGATCGAACCTGAGTCCTCATGAAGAGTAGTCAGGTTCATTAACCGCTGAGCCACGACGGGAACTCCAGGCCCTCCCTATTCATTTGGATGAACAATCATTGAGCAATCTGTTCAGTCAACGAAAATTTATAAGCCCCAACTGTGTGTGCCCACAGGTGATGTATGGATCAACAAAGCACTAGTTCTTCCCCACCCCTGCCCTACTGCAAGTACATTAGGAGGTGCTACCAGAGGAACACAAAGAACACAAATGACTCTAATTCAAAATACTCAGTGCATAGTATCCAAAGAAAAGAACGTACAGTGAAATATGTCATAAAAAGGAGAATGCTGTGGATATTTGGGGGAGGGATAAAAAGCGGCTATTCATGAACACCATATATAGTTCCATTTACTTAGGTCATCTTCAATATCAGCCTTTCAGAGATGCTCTGTAATTTTCTCCTTTTGAGGCTTGCTTACTTATTCCTAGGTATTCGCTCTTCTCTTATTCTACTGCAAATATATCTACGTTTTTAAAGCATTCCTGGTATGTAAAAATTGCAATTCATTAAAAAAAAATCTTTTTTAGGGCCAACCTGAGGGATATGGAAGTTCTCAGGCTAAGGGTCGAATTGGAGCTATAGCTGCCAGCCTACCCCACAGCCATAGCAACGTGGGTACCCAAGCTGGGTTTGAGACCTACACCACAGCTCACGGTAACTCTGGATCCTTAACCCACTGAGTGGGGTCAGGGATTGAACCCGAGTCCTCATGGATGCAGTCGGGTTTATAACCCGCTGAGCCACCACAGGAAAGCCTACAATTCATCTTTGTATTCTGATTTTTTTTTTTTTATCCAGCCATCTTCCAAACACTCTTATAACTGTTTCTCTCACAAAGTAACGTTTTATTGCTTTTCATCAGAAAAGTGACATTTGAGGATAAGAGTCACAGCCAGTTACCCTCTTTGGATATAAGGTGCTGGAGCAGTTCCCAAAGTTGTGTGATTTGCTCCACAAGTGCCCCACTGCTTGCCTTTGCTCTAGGTCCTGTTTCTCTGATCTCCAGAATCAAAGTTTCAGAATTCTCTAGGCAGGTCTAGCTTCCTATAAGGACTAGAAGAAACATTCTCTGCCGCACGACTTGAACACCTCAAGCAAAGGTGTTCAATGTTTGACTCTTTTGTTCTATCCTACCTCTTGGGTGCTTGGCAACCACAGTCCTCCATAACTGCTTCTTGAAAGAATGAACGTCTTGAATACCAAGCTGGCCTGCCTTACCTGGTGTTTCTTCCAATACAACTCCATCTCCCTCACCCTTGACAGAGTCATCCAAGTTTCTGGACTTTTGCTGTCTCCCTCCGTGTTCTACATATAGGTGTTTCTAATTCCTATTTCTGTTGCCGTTTCAATCGATTTGGGGGCTGATGATAGGAATAATCACGATCAGGTTCTTTTTGGGCCCTCAAGATGCTATTCTGAAACCAGAGCCCAGACACAATAAGATTTTGTTAGTTTTAACACATATTTGAATATACATGCTTACTTCAGGCGTGCTCCTAAGGCACTTTCGGGGTGACCAATGTATCTGTGGGCCGGTCAGCCTGTCTGTCCTGGGACCGCGCCTCCATGGAGGCACGTCATCAGCCCGCGCGCACTCCCTGCACAGCATCCCAGGCCGGGGCAGTCATGCAGCGCAGCCTGCCATTGGCTGAAGCGCCTCCCATGAGCCCCCACACCTCCTCCAGACGCCCCGAGGTTTGGCCACTTGCCGCCAGCTCTCCTCATTTGTCTACCACTGCTTCCTCTGCCCACTTGAGGCTGGCCAGTGGGCACCAACGGACACCAGCAGCCCAGAGCGTGGTGCCTGAAGCCAGCCTCTTCTCATGACCCTCGTCGGAAACATTGGCTGCCGCCATCGTGGTGAGTGGAGGAGACGTGAGCGGGTCCGAGGGCACCCGAGTTGTGGCACCGTAAGGGGTGAGAGTGGGGCCACCCCAGGTTTACTGTGCTATAGGTCTGAAAGCTAGCAGGGGAGAGGCCGGACGCAGGGAGGCCTGGCTGTCTGAAGGGAGCATCTGGGCCCCGCTGAGCACGTGTACAGCTTGTGGCCTTCCCGCCACCTCCACCCGCCTACCGGCCCACGGGGCAACCACTCCTGTTTTTCTAATAATTTGTATGCGATTTTGGGTTTTTATAGATAGATGTGATAGATAATCACATCAGTAAATCATGTAGCTTTCCTTCTTCCTTTTCAGTCCTTATATCTTTAAGTTGTTTTTCTAGTCTTAATGTGCAGGCCAGCATGTTTTTATCTTATTGCTAATATTAAAGGGATGTTTCTAATATTCCTTCTTTATGAATGATTGCACCATATTAATAGATCAAATATCACCAATTGGGATAAATTGCCATCATGTGTCATATGACATAATGAACTGAGGATACAACATCACTTGTTTAATATTCTTGCCAAAAATGTACAACATGAATCTAATCACGAGGAAACAGTGTGACACATCCAGTTTTAGGAATGTGCCATAAAACAGCAAGCCTTAGTGCTTAAAAATGTCAATATCATGAAATAAAGTGGACTAAGAGATAGGATAACTAATTATATGAATAATCCTCAGATTCAGGACCACTCATACAGACGAAAAGATATAGAAAGAAACAAAAAGTAAATTTTTGGCAGAATGTTAACAACTAGTGAATCTAGGTGAAGAATAGTCACATTATTCACCTATTTTTGCAGCTTTTCTGTAGGACTGAAATTCAACTCAAAAAGTTTTAAAAATTCTGTGTTGGTGAAATTTTCTAGTTTGCAAAGAATTTTTATCATGAATGGGTATTGTACTGTATCAAATGCTTTTTTCTGCATTTATGGAGAATACCATATGGTTTTCCTCCCTTATTTGTTAACATACTGATCTACGTTTATAGATTTACTAATATTAAACCACATTTAGTTTCTGCAATAAATCCAACTTGGTTAGAATGTATCCTTTTTTAAATTCACCGCTGGATTTGATTTGTTGTAATTTTGCATATATCTTCTTGAGTGATACTGGGCTGTAATTTTTCTTTCTTGATCTGTGCCTTTCTGGTTCTGGAATCAAGGTTATACTGGCTTCAGAACAAGGAGGGGAGCAGTCCCTCTTTTCCTAGTCTCTGGAAGTGTTTGTAAAAGATTGGAATAATTAATTCCTTGAAAGTTACATAGAAATTGCCCACAAAACCATATGGACCTAGTGTCATGCTTATGTGTGTGTTTGTGTGAAATATAATATACTAAAAAGTGCATAAAATGTAAATATTCGGCTTAATGAATAGTTGGAAAATAAATTTAGCCATGTAACTGCCACCCTCCCAGGTCAAGACATGAACTGTTACCAGAAAAAAGGAAATTCCTCCCTATGGAACACTTGCCAGTCAACTTCCTCCCTCCCCCAGGAGGTAGCTGTTATCCTGGTTTCCTTGATAGTCCCTGCTTTTCTTTAAGATTTTTCTGCTATGCGTCTCTAAAGTAGAGTTTAACTTAGTCTGTTTTTAAATTTAGGTAAATAGAATGAGAGTGTAATTTATTTGGTTTCTTCCTTTAACATTGTTTTTATGATTCGTCCATATTGTGGTATGTGTCTATACTTTGATCCCTCTAGCCTCAAGGCAGAGACTCTGGATCCAGAAAAGATCTGCCATTAAGTTAACCTATATGAAACTGCTATTTTTGGAGGTCAGAAACTGTTAAATGTCAGCAGTTGCACATGGCCCAAGTTATTCTGTCAACATTTGCCACAGGACAAGCCTGTTCTTCCTGTTCACTTGCTGCTTACCTCTCCTACTTAGATTTCAGCTCAAGGATTTTTTCCTTTCTTGGGGAGCAGGGGTAGCTTCGGAGGTTTCCCCAGTGTCTTGTGAGCCCAGCAATGCATTAAGAATTAAATATTATTTAGGAGATTGGAGTTCCTGTTGTGGTGCAGCGGTTAACGAATCCGACTAGGAACCATGAGGTTGTGGGTTCGATCCCTGGACTCGATCAGTGGGTTAAGGATTCGGCGTTACCGTGAGCTGTGGTGTAGGTTGCAGATGCGGCTCAGATCCCGCGTTGCTGTGGCTGTGGCGTAGGCTGGCGGCTACAGCTCCGATTAGACCCCTAGCCTGGGAACC